>CANXYC010877769.1:0-21372 GCA_948193065.1 Aleurites moluccanus | reverse complement strand
TATTTTTTATTTGTTATTTTTTATTTTAAAAAATAATTTAAGAAGAAATTAAATTATTTCTTCTTAAATTTTTTAATACAAATAAAAAATTTATTTTCATATTTTTGATAAATTTAAAAATAAAAAGTAAAAAATATTTTTATTTGTTATTTGTTATTTTTTTAAAAATATTTTTATTTTTTAAAAAAATAAAATAAAAATATTTTTATTTTCAAATTTGTCAAAAGTATGAAAATATATTTTTTAATTATAAAAAAAAATTTAAAGTAAAAATATAATGTAATTAATTAAAATTAAAGGATAAGAATATTTTTGTATTTTTACTACATTTGTAAGGTTGACTAACGGTAAAATTGAACGAAAGGGTCTAGTAGTATATTATGACATTTGTCAGGAGAGAGTTATTGTACTTTTAAAAAGTCAGGGGAATTTAGTGTATTGGGTCATTTTACAGGGGGAAAATTGTAATTAACCCCTAAAAATATCCTTCTTTCTTCCTTTTTTCTTACCTAAATTTAAAAAAACAAGGGGTACAGCGTACAGGCAATTTACATATGATTTAGCATGGTCTTCAAAATTGACCTATTTCATTAAGTTAATGATTGTTACTGTCAATTGCACAACCATATTATAGAGAATAGAATTGAGTTCAACAAAAGTTACATAACCTCAATCCTAATCAGTTGTTCTCAACAATATGGTCTATTTCTTCCATTCTGCCCAGTAAAGGGCTCCAATTTCATGAGGAATTCATAGAATACAAATCTTAAAACCACAATCAAATTGTTAATAATATATTAACAGTGTCATTATCAATAATTGAGTAGTAATGATTCTAAAAGTCCTTATAGACAATTTTATCTTTCTATAGAGAGCTGATGAGGATATTTTTCATTTAGTGCACACATCAAACAACTTTGAGGCAAATTGGCTAGCAGGCTACAAGGAGTGCATTTTTTCCATACAAGACAATCAAGAAGCACAAAACACATTCATTGATTATTTGCAATTTAGTCCCTCTTTAACAATGTGGCCCGCTGATGATGATAAACCAAGAAAATTGAAACCACCAAATGAATCAACAAACAAAGAGACAAAGAGTGGTCAGCATATTTGAATTGAGCTCAAAAAACTACCACAATGAAGGAAATTTATAGATGGCCTGGTACAAGCTTCAACAATTATTTAAACAGAATGAGTAATAAACAAGTCTTACATAGTGTTTGGTAAAAGCCGTGTGAAATTCATTTCATTTGTAAATAGATTTTAATGTTTGAATTAACTATGGAATTCATTTCAAATAGCTTCATTAGTTTTAGCAGCTTATACTCTTATTAAGTTTAAAGTTCATTTACAAATTCTATCAATTTTAGTAGAATCTAGTTCAAGCATAACCAATTCCATAAAATTAAAAATGTAGAATTCTAAATGAATTTTCATTTGTACCAACATGAAAGTGTGTATTTGTAAATAAATTCCATACAATTTTATGAAATTAACTTATACCAAACAAGCTCTTACTCTGAAATTAAGCTAATAAAAAAGCTCCATTCAAACTGAATTACTTGCATAAAAAGAACATTAATTTGCAAAATCATAAATGCATTTCAACAATATTTCTTATAAAAAATCTAACAAGATAATCTCGATCCAGAAATTTAAAAACCCGAAACTTAATAAAAAGAAAAGAAAAGAGCACGAACCTCCTGATTTGCGCCTGTTAAGAGAACGATTCCTGCAAATTTTGAAACAGAAAGATGTTATCGCCTGTTCTAGGGTTATGTAACGCAACGCACACGAAAATATAGAAGAAGAAAAAAAAGAGAGAAGAAAGTTTACCTTTGATTGAGAGGAGCATAGCGCTTGACGGCGGTGGTGGAATCAGGCTGAGTTGCAGGTGTAGGGTTTTCCAGCATCTCTCTCCTCTCCGATCAAGCCTCTTTCTCCTCTCTCAATCGGAGTCCTACCGCTACACCTCCTGGTCCGGGTTTGGGACTGGGTTTGATCCACGAGGTTTGCGGGTTAGAGTACCTCTCACGACACTCGCTTCGCCCAGTCAAATTTCATGTGCTGTAAATTCAATTTTCATCCTCACTCTACTTTCCTTAGTTTGGCTCCTCTGTCAATCTCTTTTGTCCAGTACTGCACATAACATTCTTATAAAATTAAGACATCATTTATGATTAGGACTAGGAACAACATGTTAATAGCATTATATAATCAATTCAACTACACGTGGAATTCATAAAAAAATAAAAAATAAACGTGATATCTTATTAAAAACTGAGTTGAGAGGGATGATCTGTCAAAAAAAAATCACATTAATCTCTGTTTTGTTGATTTTTTAGAATTCAAAAAATATTTATAAAATTTATAAAAATTATAATATTATAATATTTATTGTAACAAATCTAACGACATATTTTTTATATAAAATAAAAATCAAATAGATTCAAAAAATATAATATAAATATGTTAAATTTATATTATTATTTGATTTTTATTTCATATAAAAAATTATGTTATTAGATTCGATATAATAAAAATTAGAATATTATGATTTTTAAAAAAATTTATAAAATTTTTTTAAATTCTAAAAAATTAACACAATAAAAACTAATGTATTTTTGACACATCAATCTTCTCAACCCTAAAAAACTTTTTTCTCCAGTAATATTAATTATTTATTAATATCACGACTATTATAAAAACAATCTAACAATACGAAACTCTTTAAAAAATTATTTTTGATAATATTAATTTAAAATAAATCAAGTATAAAAATTTAAATTTAATTTAATTAATAGTAAAATTCATATATTTAAAGTAATTTTAAAATAAATAAGTGATATATTTCATTTGAATTTTATTGTTTTTAATAATAGAGTAGTAAAACAAACGTAATTATTTTCTTATTTTTTTATATAAAAAGAGTCATTTAATTTTTTTTTTTTTAAAATAAAGGTCATATTAAATTTAGATGGGAAGATTTTGGATTTTTAATAATAAATTTCATTAAATAAATTAAAAAATATTTTTGTTTTGACATTATTTTATTTTGGATTTTTAATACTAAATTTTATTAATATTTTTTTAGTTTAATAAACTAAATTTTATTAATCATACTTTTTAAAAATAAAAATAAATTCAATTATTTGTAAAATTTAAAATTTTAAACTGGATAAAATTTTAATAGAAGTAGATGCATGTAAAAACACTTCATGAGAATAAAAATGTCATATTTCTTGGGGAGGACATGCGGTATATTCAGTTTTTAAAATTAAAATTTTAATATTTAATTATTTTAAATTATTTAATAACGTTTATTTTAAGTTTTAATATTAAAATAATAAGTTAAAATTTTTAATTTAAAATTTAAATTAAATATAATAAGTAATTAAATTTTTAAATATTTTTATAATTTAAAAATTATATATTTATTTTATTCAATACTTAATTTTTAACATTATCAAACATCACACAGGTTGAATTGGTACGATTTTGTCATTATATTCAATTTAATATATAGATTGTAGATTATAATTTTATTCATTCAATACTACCTATAAAAAAATTAAAATCAATCTAATCCGATTCATAATTGCAGATCGAATTGGATCAAACTATGTGATTTTATATTATATAATTTATATTTTTTTATTAATTATTATTCTATTAAAAAAATCAAAACATATTAATATATTCAATCAAAATCTAAATGGTATAATAATATAAAATTAAATGGGATATAATTTATTTTTAAAATATGAAAAAGATTACAATATATCAAATCTCATGAGTTAAATAATATTTAAAAAAATAGAGTTTTTTTTTTCAAATTTATTTTTTTAAAAAAAAGATATTCAAATATTTATTTTAATAAGAATAAATTATTAAAAAAATTTAAATTTAATAAAATATGCACCTTACCTTTATTATTTATTATAGAATAATTTTTAAAAATTAAACTAATGAAAATCAAAATATATAAGTATTTTATAAAAATTTTAGAAAGTAATTACTAATTAATATTTTTTTATAATAATAAATTTTTTTATAATAATATAAATCTAATTTTTGTTTTATTAAATTAAAATATATTTTAATATAAATTTTCTCTCTCGGCTTATAAGGGAAATAATGAAAATGAATTTTTATTTTATTTTTTAAATAATATATAAAAATTAAAAATTATTCACATTTTTCATGAGATAATATCTTCATAAAAATAAAATACTTTAAGTTAGAGCTTTCAAGTAGATGCAAGTACAGTCTCAAAAATTAAGTTATATTTATTAACATTCAACATATTTAATCTTAATTTGCATATAAATTTATCAACTAAATTTAAATTAATTTAAATTTTTAATTTGAAATATATATAAGGTTGGGTCGAATCGGTTTATGAATTAACATATAAAACATTCAATTCAATCAACAAAATGTAAATTAAAAAATTTTCGAATCAATCAAATCCATTACATTTAATAAATCACGGTTTAATTGCGAGTTGAATTACCTTATACTTAGTTTTTGTGCATGATAATAGTTAAAGGATACAGCATAGTTTAATTTTGAAATTTTAAATTTTAAATTATTAATGTGAAAATTAGAGTTTGGATAAAAATATTACTATTTTATCATAAATGATAAGCACATATACAACTCATATAATAGACCTAGATTCTATTCCCTTTTCTAATATTAAAAATAAATAAATTGAATTTTCAACTTTAAGCATGTGAATAACAATATATATATATAAAAAAAAAAGAATGGTTACATAATTCTAAACTTGCTAATACATTTTAGTACACCTTTTTAGTTTAATAAGATGATAATAATTAATAGTGACCATTTATTATTTCCTGAATATATTTCATCTCATTTTTTTTTTAAATTAACTTTAAACTCATAATAATCAAATTATTATTAACTATTGACTCAAAAAGATCTTTCTCAATTCCAAACTAAATTTTAGATATTATTTAGTGTAAATCCATATGAAATTCATTTAATTGATAAATACATTTGATTAAAAAATTCCATTTGTTATTGAATTTTCATGTATAAATTATCAATGGAATTCACTTAAATACTTAGCATTATTAGCTTCTATTCTAAAATTCAGAATTTAGTAGTTTGCACCCCTTGTTAAGTTTAATAATTCATTTATAGATTCTATCATTTTTAGTAGAATTTTATTCAAATATGATAAATTCCATAAAATTAAAATATAGAATCTTAAATGAATTTTCATATATTATGAATTTATAAATAAATTGTATAAAATTTATTTATACTAAACAAGCTATAAATATATTATATAAAAACTTATGTGAATGCAACAACAGAATTTGCTTTATCTTGAATGTCACTGCTAGAACTAAATATCAGGAAATGTATATGCAGTTCTAATGGCAATAAACTCCATTAGAACTTGTGTGATCTTCTAAATAATGCATACTCAGAAGGACATTTTGAAAAATGCAACGCAGCAGGAATCACCTATTATATTCTGTTCATCTTACATATTGAGCTATTAAGAGAGGCATACCTACACTAAAGCAAGGTAATATAAAATTACTATTTAGTTTTTAAAATTTATAAAATTAATAAAATAATTTTTTTTTATTTTAAAAAATTAATTTTTGAGTCCCTAATTTTTCTTTTTTGCCCATTTAATTTTTAATTTTTTTAGGATAAATTACTATTTAGCCCTTAAAACTTACTAAAATTAATAAAATAATCTTTTTATTTTGAAAAATTAATTTTTTAGTCCTTAATAAAATATTATATAATCTCATTTTTCTTTTTTCCTTTATTTTCTTTCTAATTCTACTTAATTTTCTTTATTTTTTCATTTTATTTTTCAATTTTCTTCATTTTTTTAATGATATTATAATAATTTTTAATTATTTATAATTTATTATTTGATATTTTTTATTATTTTTATATTTTAAATAAATTTATTTCATTATTATAATATCACTTTTTAAAATTTTTACGTTTTTCCCTATATGTGAAGGAGTGTCCTCTTTTTTGAAAATCTTGTATCAGCCCCTGACTATCAAAACTAGATTATGATCGCAGCTTGACATAGCTTGTAAAATTTCACAATTCTATGCTGTCGAGCACAAAATCACACACGATTTTGTATGAAATGAAGTTAAAAGTGTGATATTAAAAAAAAAATGTTTGAAAATAAAAAAAAAATTAGAGAAATATTTTCCTAGAAAGTAGGGATAGTCTATAACAACTCTAATAGAAATTAAGAAAACAAAAAAGAGTTGATAAAGCTTTGGTATAACGGTGAGAAAAAATATGTGGTTTTCAGAGTTTGTTACTGATGAGAACTAAAAAATGGCTCACTTAGAATTAGTCTAAGAGAATAAACTCAAGATAAAAGCATACAATTTAAGATGAAGACTATAGATAAGCAGGTTTAGGATCTCTGAAGATAACGTCTCTCAGCATCACTCACATTAACAGACCCAATGCCTCTCTATGACTAGTCATTTCACCTTGCTCTTTTACATCCAAGTTCAAGTATCTTGCTTTCAATTTTAGCTCACCTCATCAGCTGATAGCTTATAAGAAAAGTTTTTACCGACAACTCCTTACAAACTTGTTTGACACATAATATCTGTCACCTTTAAAAAATGGATTATATCACTTTAATACAAGGCTCTACAACTTTTTAAAACAGACACATCATTACCTATGTCCAGCTACAAAATAATATGACATTGTTTACAACTATGCATACAACTCAAGACTCATATAAAAGCCAGAAGCCTCTCACTCTAAAATAAGGCTTGTGGTAAAACTCTGGAGCTCTTTAGTTGGCCATGAGATCCATAACTTAGAAGGACTCATTGATCGATCACAAGACATAAATTCCTCTGCAAGGACAATCACTTTCCACTAGAGAATAGAACCTCCCAGAGATAACTTCATATAGTTCATAAGCCACTATGCCTCTAGAAAGCATTCTCTAATAGTCCCTTGGCCATCCACTATAGATTGTCCTCTCTCTTGAACTGGTCACTCGCATAAAGACCTTCTTTTGCACTAGGAAAGGTCTTAATGAGAGTCTCCAAACTCTCTCACCAAGGCATCAACTTCAAGTTCACGCTTTCATTGAGCCTTTTAACTCTGCATATGTAATCAAGTTCACGCTTTCATTGAGTATTTTCACTTTGCATATGTAACCACATTGCCTAAAGCCATAGGATTAACATGGTCCTCCTAATGTTGTTTATCGTTGCCATGTAGGCTTAGACCCAACCATTGCTCTAACACCTAAATCTAAACTTTCCATCTAATAAGGTCAATATCTCCTCTCAACAAGATCAACACTGTTCTCTTTATAAATATGAGGCCTTGCACTTGCACTTGCACTTGCACTTGTGTACTTTGAATACTATTGAGATCCATTATCTTAACTCGTTGCATATACTCTTTCATATCTTTTCCTATTCAATCATTACACATCTTCCAAACCTGAATGGACCTGCTCATTTTAAGAAACTTTAGACCCAATGTCTTCAGACACCAACACACTCTAACAAAAAACATTCAAGTTTCGACCTGATGAGAGCCTCCAGACTCCAGTACATTTAGACCAAAGAGAAAGATCCACCCACCAGTTATTATATTTGTTTTACTAAACCAACCTATCCATCAAACCTCATCATCATAAAAATAATAAAAAGATATTATATAAAAAAAATAAAGAAAAAATTTTCAAAACATTTCATTCATTGTGGTTTGGAGAAACCAACTAGATGATCTTTTATCACTGAAATACATTATATATTTATGTTTATATTTAATTTTATTATTATAAATTGATATAAATTAGTTTGATATAATATTGCATCACGAAAGAAAAAAAAAAACTCGAGATGTTTAGTGGTCGAGGGCCTACTTAATAAAAAATAAATAGAAAAATAGAAATATGTGTAAAATCAATTCATTCTTGGTGAAATAAAAGAACTCTTTTTCCTCAAAAATCCCAAATATAAAAAACTACTTCAATTTACACCTAAAAATGTCCAAATTCAGTAAAATTAATTATTTGTATGGTATTAATCAATTTTATTGAATTGAGATTTTTATTTTTAAACAAGAGAAATTATTAAGTGAAATGAGAATATATTTTTCGTATTTATATAAAAATAAATTTATATAAATATATTTTTATTTTAATTATATATAATTTATTTTTATGTAAGCAGAAAAAATATATTTCTATTTTATTTAATAATTTATCTTCAAATCAATTTAAAGAGGATGAATATTCATCATAATCATCCGACTAACCACTAATTATTTATTATCTTCCAATATAAAAAATATAATATACCAATTTGATAACTTATACGATGTAATAAAAAAAAAAAAAAAAAAAAGCAAGTTGGATTCTAACTTCTAATCCAACACAGTCCCCATCCAAAAGCAATACATTTGCTGATACAGTAAATATTGAAATATCATAAAACTCATCAAACTAGATTTTTTTCATGGCTTTAGAAAACCAATGGAAAGAGTAATGGTAGAGAGGTTGCCATGTGGCAAAGAAGTTATTGAGACCAATTACAAAAGTAATAAGAATATCCATTATCCAATTCATGTGGCTACGTGTGAAGTCCTAGTTGGTCAAGCAGATCCCATCCTAATCAAGAAGGCCTAGGCCCACTCTCATCTCAGCCCAGAGTTGAAGTTCATAAGTAGCGGTTTAGCTTAGTTTGGCCCTTATTTTCTTGCCTTTGGTTTTTGTTTAATCATATAGGCAAGAGGACTAAATAGTTTTGAGTGGCAAACACAAAAAATGACAACACAAGCACTAGTATCTTCTTCTCTTACCTCTTCTGTTGTAACTGCTAGACAAATTTTAGGTGCAAGATCAAACCAAACCTCTTTTGGGTCCTCAAGAAAGAGCTCTTTTGTTGTTAGGGCTGCTTCTACTCCTCCTGTTAAGGTTTCTTTCTGCCTCCAAACCTCATAACTTGGTCATATTCCTTATTTTTCTAGTCTATTTTTGCTTTAGTTTTTTTTAGTTTGTCTGAATGGCATTGAGATTGAAAATTGTTCGATTCATCTTTAAGAAAGAAACACCTCTAATCAATATATCAACATGTTTTCCTCCGTAATGAGACTTTAAATCGTTATATTAAACACTCTTAATATGTATAAATTGCCTAATGATTTAAGTTTTTTTTTTTTTCTTTTTTCTTAAGCAAGGAGCAGACAGACAACTATGGTTTGCTTCTAAGCAAAGTCTGTCTTACTTGGACGGCAGGTAATTCTATGTACTTTTGGATTTGCCTATTCTAAGGCATTTTAACACACAGACTATGGGCATTCTAATTGACTTTCCAATGACACTTTGACTACTCTTATTACAGCCTCCCAGGTGACTATGGATTTGATCCACTAGGTCTTTCAGACCCTAAAGGTCCAGGAGGGTTCATTGAACCAAAATGGTTATCCTATGGCGAGGTTATCAATGGACGATACGCTATGTTGGGCGCTGTAGGTGCTATTGCACCAGAAATTCTTGGAAAGGCAGGTCTAATCCCACCAGAAACAGCCCTCCCATGGTTCAAAACTGGTGTGATCCCACCAGCAGGAACATACGACTACTAGGCAGATCCATACACACTATTTGTGTTTGAGATGGCACTAATGGGATTTGCAGAGCACAGGAGATTTCAAGATTGGGCAAAGCCAGGATGCTTGGGGAAACAGTATTTCTTAGGGCTTGAGAAGTATTTAGGAGGGTCCGGCAACCCAATATACCCTGGAGGACCCTTGTTTAACCCTCTAGGGTTAGGGAAAGATGAGATATCACTGAATGATTTGAAGCTCAAAGAAGTGAAGAATTGAAGATTGGCAATGTTAGCAATCTTAGGTTATTTTGTACAAGGGCTTGTGACTGGAGTTGGACCATACCAAAACCTCCTGGATCACTTGGCTGATCCCGTTAACAACATTGTTTTAACTAGCCTCAAGTTCCATTAAATATCTCATTAGGGATTGGAACTGCCTATGCGTCTCCTTCCCTTTTTGCCTCTCATCTTTTTCTCTCCTACTCATGGTAACCATCTGGGTGAAAAAAGGCCTATTTTAATTTTCAGTAAGAAAGGACACTTAATTGAGATCAAGATATTCCCATTGTGTTACTGTCTAGTTTCTCCAAGTATAATCAAGTAAATCACCTTTCTAATTGGTGATCAGGCATTCGTGCTTCCAACTCTTTTTAACACGTAGCCTTTTATCCTTTCCTTTCTTGCTGGCCACCACCCCTACTTCTCTCGAAAGAAACACCTTTCCTGTGAAAGAAGCAGAGAAGATGCAGGATCCTCTATGCTAACAATCAGTTATCATTTCACATTCAGTTTTAATCAATAATAATTTGCTTGTAAAAGAGACCATATTTTCTTGTAGAAAGTTATTCTATGCAGGCTACAAAAGCCATTGAAAATGTTTCCACAAGCATAATACATGCGACATAGAACATTATTGTGATCCACCACAATGCTATAATGGTTCCGGAATTTACTAGGATGATGGATTTCATATTCTCATCAGAGCTAGTAGTCATTTATGTAATTTCTATCAGCAAGCTTGGCATCTCTAGTTTAACTTGATCCCACAATGAAAATAAGCAAAGAATAGTTCAATTATATTTCCAAACTCAACAAGTGCATGAAGTGGATGATAGACTGCAGTCACAAACAAAACTGGTGTACGAGTAGAGTATAGACTGCAATCACAAGCAAAATTGGTGTACGAGTAAGGCATTGCCCTAGACTTATCTAATAAATTTGCCTTTTATCTCCAAATTAACAATGTAAAATGAGCAGATTAGACTAAGCGTCATCTTTTTTTCCTCCAGCTCTTGAAAGATTATACTGTAATAAAATAAGAAACATCATTTCATAGTCCTAGGGCTAATCAAAACTCTCGAGGATCCTACCACTTGGGCATATAAGTAAATACTGGAGGAAGATCCTCTGATACTTAGAATAATAAATATCCAAAATGTGCCCCAACCTTGGAATGCAATGTCTATCCTCCAAAGCTGAAACAGATTATGCAACACAGTCACCTCAAATTATGCAGCCTGCGCGACAGGTTCATCTGCACTTGATGCCTCTAGCCTGCCAACCACATTAGTCAGTAATAGTCTAATAGATATAAAGGTGACTCCTGTGTAGGAAAAGGAAGTTTCTTTTGCTGGCTCAAAGCTACAGCAGTTGAATATTGCACAGCAGCTATCAAACACAAAGAAAAAATATACAAGAGCACTATTTTACAATACAAACACGGAGGCAATATTTCAGATACCACATCCTACATTTACATTACAGCATCCAACATTTGCACACATTAAACAGGCTTAAAATTTCTTCAAATGTTTATACCAGACTGGAGGTTAATTTCCCAAATTTGTCTGTGTTGGTTCAAGGAAGGAAAACATTTATCCCCTGCTGCCGAATAGTTCAGACACCCAGCAAGCCGCAAAGGAAGAATAAGAAATAAATGACGGAAAGAATCACACCCTAGTATCTACCTCCTATTATTCCTCATAAGTAAAAGAAGTGTAGTACTCCCTACCTTTGAATTCCTTCTCCAACTTCCATTCTAAAGAAGCTCCCTATCTTCACAGGTGAGCCAACTTCCTTGGATAGATTGTTTAACAATGTCTGTAAAGAAAGCAGCATATAGGACGAATTTTACATTAACACTTACACAATGCAAGCATAAATAAACTTAGCATGCATATCTATGCACAAGTACATGCACACAAACAAGAGAGAGAGGCACAGACAGACATAGATTTTATTTTTATGCAACGTTTCAGGTGTACCTTAACATTTACAGTATCATTCACTATAAACTTCTGCTCCAGAAGAACAACTTCCTCATAGTATTTACGCAAACGACCCTCTACCATTTTCTCTATTGCCATCTGAGATTTCCCTGTACTCTCTGCCTGCCATATTAAAACCATATTGATTGTTAAAATCTTTTAAGTAGAAAAACAAGCAGTTACATTATGCATAAAAGACAAAAAAAAAAAAAAAATTTAAGGACCTCCCTACCACTACCTCCTCTACAAAAAGATAAAAGAGAGTATGTTAAACCATTCAACATAATCATTTGAAAACCTTAAATAGCAAAAAGACCTAAATAATTAACATCTTAGTTAATTTATCTTAAGTAAGAACTGGTGATTTTGAGGCTTTTCATATTTTATCTGCAGTGTATAGGCAGCTTCATAATTGGTAAACTTAAAGCAACCAAAAACAGCAAAATCTAAACAAAGAACTCAACAATAGGATAAGGGAGGAACATTCCCAGATATATGCAGCAAACTAGCAACAAAGAACAATAATAATTGTGGAATTCCTTTGATTATCATTACTTGAAGAAAACAAACAAGAAAAGTTATATATTTCCTGTAACAACTTTTGAAAAATAGTGTACTATCCTGATAAAAAAAAAACCACCAAGACAAACATTTACTTGTAAGCAGCTATGCCAATTGTCAAACCTCTCATTGTAGTTCCTTTGAGTTCCAATCTTCAATTGAATCAATTCCTTTCACAGCTGAACTCCACTTTCTTTTTGGTCTGAACTCCTCCATCTTTATTGACAATAGCATCACTATAAATAGTTTCCTCAAGTTCTTCCAATTAGGCCAGACAATTCCTAAGAAGTAGAGAACTATATCATGGTCCATGATTTTCACAGCTGAAGTCGACGTTCTTTTCGGTCTGAACTACTCCACCTTTATTGACAATAGCATCACTATAAGTAGTTTCCTCAAGTTCTTCCAATTATTGCCAGATAATTCCTAAGAAGTTAAGAACTATATCATGGTCCATGATTTTCACAGCTGAAGTCCACATTCTTTTCGGTCTGAACTCCTCCATCTTTATTGACAATAGCAGCACTATAATAGCTTCCTAAGGTTCTTCCAATTATTGCTAGATAATTCCTAAGAAGTTAAGAACTATATCATGGTCCATGATTTTCCACTGTCCATATCACCATCGTGATTAGCAATTCAAATTGGACACTATGTTTCACTGATTGCACATGACATGAAATCTAAATGTTCAGTCATTCCTGCAGCTTTGAAAAAGCCATTGGTTGATCATGCAACATCTAAAAGCACAAAGTAACCCAGAAGAGATATCCAAGCATGATACCTCTGAAGGCCAAAAAGAAGTTATATAATATCTCAAAATGCTCAAAATACAGCATTTACAGAGCTGCAGATCTCAAAACAAATAACTAAAAGAAGACATGAACAATTGAGGAACAAAACATAATGTTGGAATTTTAAGCAAACTTCATATTTAATTGACCATGAACAGGTAATATGCAGGCTTTTAAATAACGGTTTTGGAATCAGAAACCACATAATGGAATTGGACCATAATGGATTGAATCGGTTACTGCTACCGTGAATAATTTTTCTAATTTGCAAAGTGATTTGAATAAACATGAAGTAAATTCTTCAATCATATATCATTATAATCTTGTGTATCTAATAATTTAGAGTGACAAATACATCATAAAAAAAATCATTGATAAAAAAATTTATTTTAAAAACTGTGATTCCAATCACCCATATTGTAACGGGAAATATCGCATTGGTAGGCTAAAAATCCAATACATAACAGACGATACTTAATGTATAGGCTGATATTTAAAACAATGGTAATATGAAATCTAACTGTACCTGAGACTTAAGAATTTCACGTTCACTCTCTAATGCAACAGATGAAACATGTTCCTTGGTCAAGAATAGTGGCTTTGCTGCCACCACATGCATTGCCAGTTCTGATCCAACGGGCTGGAGAGTTTCCAACTGGGAATTCCCATCCTCTGTTTCGAGAGATAAAAGTCCAGCAATACGACCCAAACCTACATCCAGATAAAAGTTTGATGGCACTTACTAGATTTCCTTGCTAGCCCCAAACCCTCTAGTTCATGCAAATAGTTAGACATCATTGCACATGTAGAATTCAATGATCTAAAGACAGCTCCAAAACAATCCATGAACATAAGTCATCTACAAGAGTAAAAGGCAGCTCCCAAAACAATTTACCTGGCTGAGGACTTGTGTGGAGATAGGTACACAGAACACCAGGCGAAGATGTAGACATAACAAAGCCCCTCCTAAGTTTCACATTCTCACCCATCATTGCAGCCACTTCTGTAATTGCATTGTGCACAGTTGTTTCTCCACTTATTTTTGGATGTTCAAGATTTAACTTCAAACCCTGATTTAGATAAAATTATTCAAAGACAGTTACCAAGGAAATCCAACTTCAATTATGGTTCCAATGGGCTTGGAGAGTAATTGACCTGCTTCCATCACCATCACCATCACCTCAAGTTCACCAATTCGAGTTCTATAATTATGTTATCAGAACATAATTTTTTCTCTATAGAATTTAATTTACAACATTTATAGACAAGACTAATTAAAGTTATCATATAGAACCTCAGGGTAACCACATCTCTGAAATCTTTGAGTCAAATTCTCAAAAGTTAACAGAGATGGGGAGATGCATGCAATCTTTTGCTACGTATTACAAGAACAGACTAAGCTTGGCAAGTTCCTTAACAATACAATCAACTGAGGTCCTCAAAACATACTCCCTTTTTTTAAAGGGATCAAGGGTATATTGAAACACTAAGCTTGGTATTTGATACATGATTGGTCATTCAAATGAGTAAACAAATGTCATATGATTCTAGGTTATGCCAAGTACTATCTATACATGAGTTAACAGATATAAATTGGTACTATATAAAAATAAAGTTAAGTGAAATAAAAATGCCTCACCTCTAAACTTTCAAGTCCAACAGGATGGACCCCAGAAGCATGCTGAGAAGGATTCTCAATCAGCAAAGCTTGCTTTGCTAAAGTTAGAGCCTGCAAGAATAATCAAAGTTCAAGGTAATCTAATATGCATAAGGGGAAAAGGAAAATTTTCAAATGGGAAATGGCTTAAATAAAAGAAAATAGCAACTACCCACTAACCAAATACTGAAATATTTCATTTCTGGCAACAAAGTCAGTCTCACAATTAAGCTCAACAAGAACAGCCTTCCCGTCACTTTGTGCCAATGCAAGCAACCCCTCGGTAGCAGTTCGACCAGACTTCTTGGAGGCCAAAACCTTCCCTTTTTTCCTTAAATCCTTCTGCGCCTCCTCTACATGTAAAACTCAACTTAAGGCACAACAAAAAACCAGAAAATCATAAAATCAAATCAAATTTCTCAATTCATTCCATACCAATGTCCCAATTGCAATTAATGAGAGCAGCCTTGACATCCTTGATGGGAGCACTGGTCCGCTCTCTCAATTGCTTAATGAGATTCATTTGCTCCGCCACGGCAGGAGCTGGAGCACTGAATCGCCGATAAAACATTCCAACAAAAGCTGATTCTGAAGCGGTTTTGGCCTCTGGAAATTGAGAAATAGAAGAAGACAGAGTTTTGCGTGTCCACGTAGAATAATTTGTCCTAGAGATACCAAACCTCGTACATAGCATCATTTGAAGTGGACGCTTTGCAGTTCTAGCTAAAGCCATTTCTATAAATAAGTGTATCTAAGCTCTGTAAAAAGAAAAAGAAAAAAAAAAAACAAAAAATTGTTCAAAGAAAATTGAAACTGTAAAAGAAAATAGAAAGTTATGAAGATATGCTAATATTCAGTTACTAGGGTTTAAGGGGTTTTAGAAGAAAATAGAGATAGCTGCTAATCTTACAAAGAGATCGACAAAAATAAAGTTTTTTTTTTTTTTTTTCAACTTCGGATCAAATTTGCTGAGATACGGTTGCGGTATTGGTTTATTCCCCCAGGTATTTGAAGATTATTATATAAAGGGCAAATTACAAATTAATCCCTGAATTTTGACCCTAATAACGAATAGATTCTCATATTGGGTGAAATACATTCTATAGTCTCTTTATTTTGACACTATCAAACTTAATAGTCCTTTCATCCAAATTTTTAGCATTTTCCATTAAATTAAGTGAAATGACTAAAAGGGGCATGTTGAATGATGATAGAGGCTTTGACAGTTGCTATCGCTGCTTCTTACTTCAAAATTTCAAAAAGCAACAAAAAAAAATCTTCAACTCTCTTCCTCTGATACCCTTTTCTTCAGACTCTGTTGGATTGAATTTAGGGTTTAAAAATTGGCATTGTGTTGAAACGAAGGTAACAGAAGGCTTGGAACGAAATTTATCATAAGGTGTGTGTCAAGGCTGTGTATTTTATTGTTCATTCTCATCCTTTGTCACTCTCTTCTTCTTACTCTGTTCGAAGCAATGTAGGGTTTAAAATCTGAAATTTATCTCTAAAACGTAGATAAAAAAAAAAGCTAGGAATGAACATTAGCATCAAGTGCGCATTCGAGCTGTGTATATTACTGTGTTTTTTTTTTTTTTTTTTTTTGTGGATTTTTGTTAAAAATTGGAAATGGAACATCATATAGTGTGTGATGAGTGTAAATTTTATATGTAGTAGTTTTAGTGAAACACATAGTAAGAAGTGTGTAATGTATGATGCAGGCTTAGGGTTAGGTTAGGGTTTAGTTTAGTGTCCAGAGTCTTTATAAAATGATTATGGAAAATAAGGTAAATTTTTATAAATTTATGTTTTTTAAGTAAAAAATAAATATCAATTTTTATGAAGTTATGCTTAGTATGTTGCATATGGATTAACGTAAATATGCTCAATAACTAATTATGTTGCCATTTTAATATTTTGCAGATTGATTTAACTGAATATTATACCTTATATTTCAAATACTTTAATAAGGAGGTTGTTATGTATAATGTTGATTCGAACATATTTAACTATATGGAGTTGGTAGAAGCATTCCACAAAGCATTTCCAATTAGGAATGACTTTGTAGATCTGATATGTGATGTGAACATAAAAATTGAGAATGATGATGATATCATCTTTATATTTGAGATGTACAAAGATACTGTAGAAGTATATTTTAAGGTGTATGAGGTTCAACCCTTTGGATATGAAGAAGTCAATATAGCAATTGAAGAACCACTTCGATTAACATATAATGAGGCTGTGGGTGAGGATGTTAACAGGGATGTTGGTGAGGCTGTGGGTGAGACTGTTGGTAAGGCTGTGGGTGAGGCTGCGGGTGAGGGTATGGGTGGGGATGTTGGTGAGGCTGTTGGTCAGGGTGTGGGTGAACAATCCAACCTAGTTTCAGGTGGGTTAGGACAAGATAAAGGGTTAAATATGAATGTTGAAGATGTTATAGAGGATGAGCATGTAGATGGGGTAGTAGGTGGGATCCAATCTGGTGCTAGTGAGGGTGAAAATGTAGGTATGGATAGACCTCATAAAGGCAGATACATATTAAGTGCAAGGATTTGGGATGTAGCTAATGTTAGAGATGTTGTTAGGGGAGGTGGTGCTAAATCTAGAAGGGGTAGAGGTAGAAATGTTGAATCTACAAGGGGGAGGGGTAGAGCTAATGAATTTGTAAGAGGGCAGGGGCAGGGGAAGTAAAATTGGAAGGGGCAAGGTTACTCATACTGTTAGGGGCGGAGGTGGTGATACTAATAGGGGCAAATATGGGGATGTTAACAGGGGCAGAGGTGGTGATACCACTAGGGGCAGAGGTGGTGATACCACTAGGGGCAGAGGTGGAGGTGGAGATGCAAGTGCTAACAGTGACAGAGGTGGAGGTGCTAGCAGTGGCAGATGAAATATAACTAAAAGGGGTAGGGACAAAGGTATTGAAACTAGATTGAGGAGTTCAAGGAAATAAAAAAAAAAAAAAAAAAGGTAAAACAAATTTTGCACTAATCGAAACTCACAGAAAATAATCAACCAAATCAACCGAAAGCTCACAGGAAAATAATCAACCGAAGCTCACAGAAAATCAAACGTGAGACTCAACTAAATGACATTGATACTTCCACAAGGTATAGACTTTAAAACCAGCCTCAAACAACAACATCAGTAATAGAATCGCTCAGTAATAGAATCGAAGACGACAATCAACAAAATCAACTGAAACTCACAGAAATTCAAACATGAAATCCAACTAACCTTAGTACTAGACCCAAATAGCAACCTCAGTAACATATTTGGAAAGCAACAAAAATAACTGAAACCCACAAAAACTAGAACCAACAAATCGTGGACGGTATGATTAACAAAACAAAACCAAAAAAGGAAGCCAAAATCGCAAACAAAAACCCCAAAAATCGTGAACTGGAAACCTCAAAATCGAGGCAAAGACCACCGAATCGTGAACCAGAGATCTGATTTTGAGAGAGAAAGAAGTAAGAAATAAAATCCCAGACTCAACTATACCAAAATTGATAACTGAACGGAAAATAAACACTAAACCCAACACAAAATCAAAGAAAAAGGAGGAGGAAGACGACGTAGTTGGGTAGTATGGATGGTGGTGGTGGATGTTATAAATAAATTTGCACTGTATAAATAATAAATGAAAAAATATTTTTAAGACCAATTTAATATTTTGAAAAAAAACGTGTGGAGTGCATAATACCTTCCCCATATGTTTGTGACTCCCGAACCCAAATTTTGGTTTAACAGATCAATTTTTTTAAAGGTTTCCGATTGAGTCTTTTAAAACAATTCAATTGGTGGCGACTCCATTTTTATTAAAAATTTAAAAGCTTATTTTTTTTCGCCATTTTATCGCGGCGTCTTTAAAAACGTTGTGACAATAGTGAGGCTGAAAATGAAAATTCAATTGTTTCTGGTGATGATTAACAAAATGGAAGTGAAGAGAATGATATTGAGAAATTAATAGATGATGACAATGATGGATTGAGTAGTATGTTGTCAGATAAATCAGATGAAGTTGTAAGAAGTGAAGATGAAGATACTCAAATGCAGTCCAAAAAAAAGAAGAGAAAAAATGTAGATCCATTCCAAAGGATGTATTCAAACCCTTTTGATCCTTCTGCAAATGCAGAGGTGCAATTTCAAGTGGAGCAAGTGTTTGAGGATGTCCATGCATTTAGAAATGCATTGAGAGATTATGCTGTTAAGGTGGTTTTAAATTGAAGTTGAAAAAAATGTAGTTAAAATAACTGCTTACTATCAAGGGAAAGGCTGCTTTTAAAGGATTCATGCATCAGTCATGGAGGATGATATCACTTTCATGGTGAAGACTCTTCAAGATGAGCATAGTTGTGAGAGATTGCCTATGAACAAAAACAAATTTGCCAATACATCTTGGATTCATAGTAAGCTTGATGACTAGTTGAGGGTTGACCTTGAAATGAGCTATGAGTTATGCAACATGAACTAACAAAACAGTAGGAGTCAGTCCTAAAATTTGGCAATTATATAGGGCTAAGAAAAAATCAAGACAAGTTAATGAGGGAGAACATGGTTTCAGCTATGCACAGTTGCCAAAATATATTGTTCATCTTCAAAAGTATAATCCTAGGACATTTGTGAAGTTGCAGCCTTAAGACAGAGCTAGTGAAAAGGACCCTTTTATTTTTAGTAAAATATTTATATGTTTTGAAGCTATGGAACAAGGTTTCATGGAGGGATGTAGACCATTTATAGGTTTAGATAGACACCACCTCAAAAGACCATATGGTGGATGTTTTCTTTCAGCAATTACCTTAGATGGAAATGGAGGGATCTTCCCTATTGCTTATGGGGTAGTAGAAGCAGAATGCATTGATAGCTGGAATTTCTTTTTAGACTATTTGTATCAATGTATTGTAGGCAGAACAAATGTGAAGCCATTGACTTTTATGTTAGATAGGCAAAAGGTAAATTTAATGGAGATAGAGCATTTTAAATAATGCATGATTTAACAACTGTCACTTATTATGAACTGATTCATTTCATGACTTTTTCTTAGGGCTTATTAGATGCATTAAAGAATATCTTTCCAAATGCTAGCTATCATTTCTGTGCTAGGCATTTATTTATGAACTTTAAGAGACAATTTCTAAGTCTCACTTAAAGAAATCATTTTTGGGCAGCTGCAAGGGCAACACATAGCAAATAATTTTGGACAACAATAGGTAATATCAAAGATAAAAGGGATGGGGAACCATATGAATGGTTGCAAGACATGCATTTTAGGAAGAAGCTAAAAGTGACTATATCACTAATAACATGACTAAAAGTTTCAACAGTTGGGTTGGTAAGTTAAGGTTTATACCCACTGTGAAATTGTTAGATGTAGTTAAGAAGAAATGTATGGTTAAATTGCAAAAAAAGTTTGCTAAAGCACAAACATGGGAAAATAAATTATGTCCTATAACAATAAAATCTTTGAAAAGCACAAACATGGGAAAATAAATTATGTCCTATAACAATAAAATCTTTGAACTTATTGACAAAGCTATCTTGGGTTTGTAGATTACTGCCTGGCAAGAATGACCAATTTGAGATATTGAAAGGTCCACTAACTTTTAATGTGGACTTAGTAAATAGAAGTATAGTTGCAATTGGTGGGAAATTTCTAGTCTACTATGCAAACATGCCATGTTGTGTATTAGGTACAAAAGGGCTGATGCAAAAGATTACTGTCATTTTTATTTTAGTGTTGAAAATTATAAAAAGATGCATAATGGTATTATATACCCAATGTCAATGGGAGATTTTGATCCAGATGAAGAGACAAAGAAACTTTTACCACTACCATTAAAAAGAGGTGTGGGGAGACCAAGGAGTGGAAGGAGAAGACAAGATAGGGAACCCCAACTTAGTACAAGCAGGAAGAGAAATAGAACTATGAAATGCTTTATTTATGGCAGCCTTGGACATAACAAAAGAGGTTGTGAGAGAGCACCTGTTTCTATAATAAAGTTTATTTCTTAACATTTTCCTTCATTACTTAACATTTGCCTATTTATTGCAACTAACACTTTAATGGTTCAATGGCAACCTAATTCTCAAAGGACTCAGAGGACTTCTAGCATTAACATATTACAAGCTACTTCAAATACTAATGTTGAATATAATTGTCACGACTCATTCCCGCAGTCAGATCGCGACGGTCCTAGGGCACAGGAGATGCTAATGGCGACCGGCACCCGTAGAACCTAGTATCAATCACATTCACAATATACATATATATTTATCGCAGCGGAATAAAACTTATCCATCATCTGTTACACATGGCATATCTATGTATATATATATATATATCCATCAATCATAAAATACTGTTCATTCTGAAATACTATCTCATATATCCTCATAAACATATATATATATGTTCATGTCCTAGCTAACCCATACATACCCCATGGAGCAGCTAGATATGAACATCCAAAATA
>CANXYC010877697.1:0-14619 GCA_948193065.1 Aleurites moluccanus | reverse complement strand
CTTCAACTCAGTAAGATATGAACATTATAAATCAAAAATCTGAATATCGAATCATGGTCATGAACAAATATTTATACATATAGATATGAAAGAATCATAAGCTTTACTTGAAAAAACATGGGTACTCATAATATTTGGCTATATCAAATCAAATCATAAATCAAATCATGGTTCATATTTGGAAGATAAAATGCCCACAAAGAATGGCATTATCAAATCTCATCTGATAGAACTGATCTCATGTCATAACATACTTATCAGTAGCCTTGCTACCTTAACATGCACACATGCTTGGCTAGGCATACGCCTATAGATCATGGCCCCCTCTAGGTAGAACACTGATAAAAACCCTATTAGCTGGGCTCCTAAAGTGCACAATGGACCAATGAATTTACTCTCATTGGGAAGAGCGTTCTATCCATGGGTCATGGGGTTTCAATCTCATAAGAAGCATATTGGTCGTAAAACCATCATCATATATCATCATTCAAATCGGGTTTAACAAACATGAATCATCTGAGCTTGATCCAAGAAAATTGATCAAGTCATTTATGTTATATACAAAAATATATATATACAAGTATATGTGAATGAACAATTCAAAGATACTTGGTCTTATTATTTCAAAGAGACAAGAAACAAATAAATGTTCATACTTACCTTAATACAATTTCTCTTGAAATTCCCTCTAGCAAATTCTAATTCCAACTCCTCAATTAATTTGAGTTTCTCTACCTAAGAAATTTCCCTAAATATACAAACTTAAGGTTTTCTCCAAATCAATAATATTTATTATGATTTCCTAATAATTAATTATCTTAGAGTCTCTATTCTTAATTTCCAACAATAATTTTATTTATCTCTTAAAGAAAATCTGCATTAATTTCGGAGTTACTGTTTATGTTACTATTCATGACAGCCTCAACATTCTGATTTCTCCCATATTAATGATTTCAGATTACTTGCAATAAATTCAATATACCCAATATTAATTATTCTAACCCATAGACTTAAATAAATCTAATGAAAATAGATTAGGAAGAAAATTTATCTTATTTCCTTCAAACTGAAATTCCTGTGATTACTTGCTCAAATCTGATGATTTCTGCCTTAATACAGAAT
Organism: Aleurites moluccanus; assembly: GCA_948193065.1. NCBI lineage: Eukaryota > Viridiplantae > Streptophyta > Magnoliopsida > Malpighiales > Euphorbiaceae > Aleurites > Aleurites moluccanus. The sequence continues at coordinate 13,497 of CANXYC010877697.1, read as the reverse complement.
AATCTAGAAGTCTAATGCATTAATTTGAGTATTAATGCCTTAGAAAATAAAATGAGGCTAACTCTGAGAAAAGATTGATAATTTACGAAGAAAGAAGGAAGGGAAAATCGTGAAAGTGCAACTGGGGTTGCTGGGGTTAAATAGACCACTGCCCCGGAAAAACACGTTTGCCAGCTCGCCAATCTGCCTCGGCAAAGCTACCTCGTAAAAGCCAGCTTGCCATTCCCACTTTGCATTTCCCAGCTCGCACATGTCACCTCGCATACGCTGCCTCGCCAGACTCTTCTCACAACTCTTCCTTGCATATGCCACCTCAGCAATGCTTTTTCACTTCTTTGTCTCTTCACTTCTTCGCCTTTTTGCCTCTTCGCTTCTTCGCCTCTTCGCCTCTTCGCTAAATTCTACTTTACGAACTACCACTTTGCATATTCTCTCTTCGCATAATGCCTCTTAGCATAATGCCACCTCGCCTTTCCTCTTTTCCAAATCCTCTTCGCCAAACCTCTTCGCTAAATCCTCTTCGCACATGCCACCTCGCATATGCCTCTTTGCTAATTGCCACCTCGGCAATCTAACTTTGCCACTTCACCAAGTCGCATTGCCGGCTTGCAAAATGCCACTTCGCATTTTGCCGGCTCACCACACCAAAATTTTTCTAAGTTAAAACCTTTTCTAATCATCTCACACTTAACCAGCTCGCAAGTAAGCTATAAGTGTCCAAACTTACTGATTCTTTTTACCACTTAAAATAAACATGCAGGGCATAACATATCAAAATTTCAAATTATAAAGGCTAACACACAGACCATGGTGACTCCCCAAAGGTCACCCAAACTTACTGCCTTAGAATCTCTCCGAATAATCCTGAGAAAAATCACTTTCCACTGAGATATACTTATCCAAAAATTCTAAAATTTTATAGCCATTATGACAACATACAAAGGAACATTTTTTATGTTCACACCTTTAGCTAATTCTGTCTCAGTCATTCCCAGTAATTTCAAACAGACACTAACTTCTTGCAGAAACATTCAACCAGACCAGTCTTACTCAAATAGACATAACTCATCACTCATACAGAATTTTACCAAACCATTATACAAGATTACAGTAAGACATAAACTCACAACTTTCATGTTTTACACTTTATCAAATTATGTCTTTAAGATCATACAATTAATCTCACAAAATCCTGAAATTGCAAAGATCAAAATTTCTGAAATTCTCAACATTCACATTTGAAATTAATTAATTCTCCAAACATACAAAATTAATAAAAACACTATAAAATGGCAGATATTACACAAATTAGGAGGTTGTCCTAGGTGATGTTTAAGACTTAGCTGACTTAAGAATTATGACTATCGAAGATAGTGGAAATTTCATCCAAGTCTTTTTGCTCAACACTACTCATGTAAGTGATTTGTTTTGATTTCTTAAGTATTTGCAATTTCCTAAAATGCGAACTAATGTAACCTCCTAGGTTCCAAGGGGCACGATTGAAAATTTACAAAAAGCCTTAAATGCTGCCAATACTTATATTTCCAAATTATTAAGAAAGACAAGCAAGACGATTGTAAGAAAAATTATCCTATTCTAGCAAACATATGAATGTATGTCATGCATGAATAATAAGTTTAAATGTTTCATGTCATAGGTTTCTTTAAAGAAAAAGAAAAAGAAATGGAAAGAAAAGGATAAAGGAACCCTTGGAGCATCGTCAAGCCGATGAGTGGATTGGACTATACCCAACCCAAACATAACTCATCCAAGAAGGAGCACTTCAACACTTTCGAATTACCAAGTAGAAGAGGAGAGTGAGGGAGAAGATTCCCTCACATTTTAATTTGTAATTCCAACTTTATAATTCATAAAAAGTCTAATGAATGAAATCTCTTGTTTCTCTTATCTTTCATGAATTGTTGTGCATCCAAACAAGCCCCTAAGTGGCATTAATTGTATTTTATTTTCATTAAACTTAATCTAAGAAAACTTGGAAAAATCCCCTAAATCTTGCTCAAATCGGCATTAAAACTAATCCAAAATACACTTGGAGTTGAAAAGTCAACCATTAAAACTTCTAGGGGTTTAGGACTGTATGGCCCTTCTACTATGCCTTGCGACCCTTCAAAGGGCCGTGCAGCCTTGCAATGATCCATGTGGCTCTACAATGGGCTAAAACACCCTGGGAAGGGCCATACGGCCCTTGCCCCTTGTCCCTTCATTTTTTTCTTCTATTCCTTATTTCCTTTTTGGTTTTTACACTTTTTCTAATTCCTTTTCCCAAAAGGACTTGAGCCCTTCTATTTGCAATATAAATACACCTTTTAAGCTCTTATTTCCTGCTCTAAATTTCAATAATGGCTCATAAATATCCTTGGGTTTCTAAGATCAATATTCCACTTTTCAACATAATAAATAAGGTAACTCCACTTGATTGGTGCCACATAGGTTGTACGTTTCTAAAGAGCCTAAAATACTTCAATTGTGGTAAAATTAACCTTGAATTCTTGAATGCTGCAACTGAGTTTTGGGACAAGAAAGCTCATGTCTTTCATTTTCAAGATGCTGAAATTTGTCCAACCTTTGAAGAATTTAATGCCATCTTGGATAGGTACCAAATCCTTTCAACAAGGTTTCTATGGTGGACTTAGACACGAGGTATCCAAGTAAGATGATCTATTTCTTTGACATGTCTCCCTCTAAGGTCTAAAGGCATACCGTAAATAGCCAATGGATCTACCTTGTAACTTTAATCCGCTATGTTGAAAAATTGGACAAAAAGGATCCCGTTTGGCCTAAAATCCTTATCTTTTGCCTCCTTGGCAAATTTCTCTTAGTTGGCCATGATGACTTAATAGATTATAGGATTCTATCCATTATGGAGGGTGTACCTAAAAGTGAAAACCCATTTCCCTTAATCCTTATGAAGACCTTGCACGGTTTGGCTGAATGGAAGGCTACTCAAAATTTCAAAGGAAGTCCATTGCTCTTGCAAGTAACCATTCTAACTCTTTACTTTACCTTTTTTTTTTTTTTTTTTTTTTCTTTCTCTCTTCTTCTCTTTGTTTTTCATGCTCTAATTTTAGCCTAAATCTCTCCGCTTTTCAAGAGTTGGCATTTTAGTGAGCTAATCTTTTTCTTTTTCTTTTTCTTTTTTTTTTTTCCTTTTGCTAGTTATGGTTATGAGAGAAGTTGCAATTCATTAAAGCAACGAATGCTAATCCTGAGATGATTGAGCCTTGACACTACCCCACAAGGAAGACATTTGTTTCTTTTCGCTTAAAAAGGGATTGGACTACATGGATGGATATCCTAGGTCGCAAGGATATAAGGTGGGCATGCTCTTGGTGGCATTTGACAACTTCGTCCACCAAAATGGGCCACATGTGGTTACCTTAGCGAGATTGTGTTACTCCTCTTTCTATTTTTCTCAATGCATTACTTGCCAATTCGGTCAAAGGAAAATCATCTCAAAAGTTACACAATCTTATATAAACGCCTAACCACACTATCTCTTAAACAAATCAAGGGCTCTTAGGAATCCAATAAGACTTTCATCTCAATGTCCAATCTTTGTGACTTCACTTGTACCCAAGATTACCTTACTTGGGTCTGTTATCAAAATCTTATGTGATACAAGTGAAGAGGAAAACAGTAGATAAAGATGTGATGCATATTCATGATGAAAACAAAAGATGCAAAGGCAAATAAAAGATGCTTTAGATTATACTTAGCTTATAAGAAGTAATATCTTTGGTAGTACTATATGCTTAGCAAGAAATCATTATAATTCCAAGTTATATGCAAAATTTTAGTAAGAATACAAGTTAGACTTGCTTTTAGTTTCCAATCTTGCATCCATTCTCTCTTTTCTTTATCTCTCTTTATTTGCTTTTATTTTTGCCTAAGTCGCTCTTTCGAGTTTTCAACCTAGTAAGCAGTTTTCTTTCTTTCTTTCTTTATTCTCTTTTTTCAAATATACTATTTCTTGAGGTGATCTAAATTAATTGGCTCAGCGAACTTATTGCCATCTAAGTTAGATAACTTAACTGCTCTATAGTAGAACTTTTTGGTTACTAAATATAGGCCTTTCCAATTGGGCTTAAATTTTCCTCTAGGGTCTGTGTGAACTGGCCTAATTTGCTCGAGCACTAAATTTCCAACCTTAATTTTTTCAGGCTTAACTGTTTTATTGAAAGCTTTTGCTATTCTTCTTTGATAGACTTGGGTTTGGCAAATAGTCTCCAATCTACTTTCATCCAATAAGACCAACTTTGCATACCTATTCCTAATCTTTTATTGTTCGAGAATATTAGCCTATAAAACTACCCTCAAAGAATGTATCTCTATTTTTACAAGCAATACAACTTTAATGTCATATACCAAGGAATAAGAAGTCATGCCAGTTTAACTTCTAGCAGTCGTTCTATATCCCTATAAAGCAAATGATAATTTTTCAGTCCAATCCTTATAGGTATCAATCATCTTTCTTAGAATCTTCTTCATATTCTTATTAGTAGCTTTAACTGCTCCATTATCTTAAGGCCTATAAGGAGTAGACTTATGGTGTTTCACCCCATAAATTCTTAAGCAAGCTTATAACTTTTCCTTGGAACTAAACTCCATTGTCAGTTACTATGTAATGGTGAACTCTGCATTGAGTAATCAAATTTTTTTCTATGAATTTTGCTAGTTGCTTTACCTCTAACTTCTTGTAGGATTATGCCTCTACCCATTCGGAAAAGTAATCTATGGCTACCATAATAAATTCATGACGGTTCGTGGCCGAATGTGTAATCTTACCAATTATATCTATCCCTAAACAACAAAAGGCCAATGTGATGATAATCCTTGTAATTCTGACGGTGGAAAATGTTTCAAATCCCCATGAATTTGGCAATCATGGCAAGAATGCACTAAATTAACATAATCTTTTTCCATTATTAACCAAAAATTCCTTTGTCTAAGGATCTTCTTGGCTAATTCTCTTACATTCATATATGATCCATATACTCCAGCATGCACTTCTCTCATCATATGCTGGGCTTCCTTGCCATATATACATCTTAACAATACCCCATATGGCATTCTTTTATATAAGTGCTCAGCTATCAATGCAAACTACATAACCATCCTCCTTATGATAGCTCTATCTTTTCTTTGAGTTTCTTCAGGAAATTCTCTTTTTTCTATATACTTTTAAACGTCATGGTACCATGCAAGATCATCTCCTAAAACATTCATCACCCATTCTGATTGGTAACAAGGGACGCTGCTTTTAACTAATATAACAAGCCATATAGGTACCTTAAATGGGTCCTCCTATACAGAAGTCAAACAAGCTAAAGCATCAGCCATTTTGTAATACCCTGAATTTATATTACAGTTATCAAGCAGTTTCATTAAGTATCGGACCTATAGTATCAGTAATAATTGTGCAGCTTAATGATTTAGTACAATATTGAATTTAAGATTTATTTTTCTCAGATACATAGATAATGAAAGATCAAGAATAATGATATTAAGAATAATGATAGTTAATCATATGAAGAAAGTATGAAAAAGTATTAAGGATGATGAAAAATCAATAGAATGGCAAAATCGTAAATAAGTGAAACTTCAGGGGTATTTTGGGAAACTTACTGTCTAGGACCCATAATTATTCCGAAAGCTATATGATGATAAACTACAGCTAAAAATAAGCTTATTCACTCCCCACTTTGAAATCTAAAACTAAACAAAATTGACAGAATTAGTTACAGAAAGCTTTTGGGTCAAAAGTATAAATAATGAAAGTTTTGGGGTGAAAAACCTAATTTCCATAACTTCCACCTATAAATACATGCCTTAGCCATTTCTCCACCCATCTTTCTTCTTCTTCTTCTCTTCCTCACCTTGGCTGAAACCCATCCACCCAATTCTCCACCAAATTTCAAGCAAATTTATAAAGAAAAACCATAGAAACCTAATTTCAAGCCTTGTTTAACCTAATTCTATCCATTTCTCACCAAAAAGCTTAAAGGAAACAAAAAAAATTTTCTTCATTGAATTTCGGCCACTTCATCAGCATAAGGTAATTTGATGTTTTCTTTATTTATTTATGTTAGTTAGGTGTTTTAGATGTTGAATTAGATGGGATTAGCATTAGATTGCATCAATTGTTTCAAATTGATGGAATTCCCAATTTTCAAACCCTAATTAGGTTACGTTTCAAACCAAACCCTAGAATTAGCTTCTATAATTCATAATTGAGTTAGATTATGTTTAATTGTAAACATTGGAAGCTAATTTGGTGATAGTTTTGTTGTAGAATTAAAGGAAGACCAAGATTATCATTGTTGCTTACTTTGTAGAATTTGAGGAAACAAGTTGTATTTTGGTAATTTGGAAGCTTATGTGAGTTTAATATATATCATATTACATGCTTAAAGTCATAATTTTAATTATTGAATCCATCCTCAATTTCCATGTTTTGGTCAAACCACATTTGGCCATGTTCCATTGAAATTTTGCTTAAATTTTCCTTGAATTCCAAGCCTTATTTGATTTATTATGTATTGTTAATTGTTGGATTTCATTTGCCTATTATATTGTCCATATTGTGAACTTGTTGCTTGATATTTGGGCAATGTTGATTTTTGTCACGTCTTAATTTTGGAACATGGCAGTCCTAGGATACAGGAACTGCTAGTGGCGACCGACACCTGTAGAATCTATATCTAATCCAATTATTATCTTATTATTACCCAATTAATCATTTTATTACTCATTTTGTATTCTATAATCCTATAGTCTGTTATTTTGTAATTTGTAATTCTGTAGATTGTAATCATCATCCACATATGCCAAAACCATAATTAAGTTCCATATAATATTTATCATCCATATATACAGTCTAACTGCATCAATAAACATATCTATGGATCTACTAAAATAATTATATAATACATAGTTAAAATATTTACACTAATCAAAATACATTGTGGGATCCCATGGAGGAAGAGATTCTAGAATCCGACCTCTATTCCTGCCCTGAAAAATATTAAACAAATAAAGAATGAGTATAAAAATATTCAGTGAATCTAATATACATCATATCATAGGTAAAGGTTGGATAAACAATTAAATACAGATAAACAATTAATGGGTTATAGGGTTACATACCAAATTACAGAAGACAGGAAATTAAATAGAAGCAATGGTTTGAGATCAATAAACAGGATATCAATAAACTTATCATATGGATAAGACATATATTGGGCCTTAACACATTTAATCATATATAATCATATGCAATATACATAAAGCGGGCCAAGTCTTATGGCTATGAAAATAACCCTTCTCAGCTAAGGTCCATAATATACATTGTGCACAATGCCGACGGTATTTACCCACTACCCCGTCAATAAAGTAGCTCTGTCAAATCAACATATAATCCAATAATAGGATGAAAAAAATCAATGGATATTAATATAATTTAAATACCTCATCAATATTCAAATAGGTTTCAAATCAAACAACTGATACTATCAATTGATAACATATAATCAATAGAAGGTACATATATAATACCAATGGATATAACAATCAACTATGGGTTGGATAACAAAGTAGGCATTCAAGGTCTTTTGGGTTGGCATAATTGGCTAGCCAATATCGCTGGTGACAATAGCATTGAAATGGTAGGCTTATAGATTTTCATTGAGGCATTTTATCAAACACTTGGTGTGTAACTTTCATTAGGCAATTTGGCAAGGTTTTGGAGCAACTTCAACATTGCCCCAATATCAAACAATAAGCTCACAATGTAGGCAACACAATAGGCAATTGGTTTCCAACAAACAACAATATACAATGAATCAAAATGGCTTGTGAAGTAAAGGGAAAACTGTCATGACCCGTTTCTGGATCGTGAAGGTTCTAGGGCATGGGAAATGCTAATGGCGACCAGCACCCGTAAAACCCAGTATCACATGCACAATCTATAAACTTCAATCTATTAATCATTTTAGTTAGTTACAATCCATTCTATTATTCTGCAATCCATTCTGTAATTTACTGCAATTGGTTGTAACAGTCCATATATCATATCATATAAACATCATATAACTCATATATCATCACATATCATATACACATGTTCATTTCCTAGCTAATCCATACATACCCCATGGAGTAGCTAGATAATGAACATCAAAATAATAATAATAATACAAAATATCAGAATATATATACATTAGTAATGCTGGCAGAAATCCCCGGATGACAGACGACAGGATTCTGCACTATACTCCTCTTCTGAAATGGGTAAACAATGAAAAGGGTGAGTATATAAGATACTCAGTGAATCTATATGCATCAACATAAATAATAGGCAGTAATGGGATAATGGTGCCAATAGGCCAAGATACAGTATACATAATCAATAACAGGTTACATAATAGCCAAAGAATAAAACATAGGCTCGGTATCATATGGAAAGACAGACAGAGGGATGGACTGTATGAAATCATACAATCTCCAGTAATCAGTATGGACCATATGTGAACATATAGGTCTCCAGTAACATATCAATCAATGCATAAGACTGATCAGGTCTTATGGCCAAGACCATAACCCCTCCTAGGTAGGGCATCAATAATATAATGTGTACATTGCCGACAATATTTTTCCACTATCCTGTCGGGTCGGTAGCTCTGTCAAGCCACATTAGGATCAATACAAAGGAATAACATATCAATGGATACCATTATGCAACAATGGCATCCTCCAAATCAATAAGCTCAATATCAGTCAATCAATTATCAATAAGATCAATGGCAATGCTATAGGTGACATATAATCAATGACAAATGGTTTGGCAATTAAGAAAGACATGGAACAAAAATTAGCTCAGCAAAGGAAAACGGTAGGCCAATTGGCATGCCTACATCGCTGGCAACAATGGCATTCAATTGGTAGGCCTATAGAATACAAACAATTGGCCAAAGACAAAATGAACTAGGCATTTCATCAAACACATGGTGGGCATACAATGGCAAGCCAATATGTTAGGTTAGAGTGCAAAATTGACTTGCCCAATTTAACCAATATCAAGCTACATTGTCAAACATATTATAGGCATCAAAGAAACAATATTAAACAACATTAAAATGGCTCAAATTGGCTATGGAAAACAAGGCAAAATCAAGCAAAAATAAGGCATGGTGAATAGTACTATGCATTTAGCCAAGAGTGAACTTTCACACAAGGTTTCCAATTTCAATTTCAACACAAATGGCATGTAAAATGATGCATATAAGACTCACCTAAGCTTCCAAATAGCCTTGAACAATAGCTTTTCACCCAAAATCACCAAATGAGCTATAAAACACACCTTTGCCAAAACTTCAATTCTACACCAAACCAATCATCAATTAGTTACCTATTCACATCCAATTAACATATTATAACATCAATTAACACTAACTAACTCTAATTCAAATAGCTAAGTTAAACAACTTCCATTAGATTTAGGAATTTAGGGATTTCTAACAATTTGCATCAATTGATGCAATTAATCATGAAAACCCATCAAATTCATCATCCAAATCATCCAAATAAACCATAAAACTCAACAAATTAATTTATTACCTAAATGGATTGTAGAACCTGAAATGTTCCTTCAAAGTTTCCTTAGTTTCCTTTGCTCCTTCTTGAAAATTGATGATTGGAATAGCTAGAACTAGGTTAGTATTCAAGTTTTCTATGAATTTTCTAAGAAATTTGATGAAGAAAGAAGAAGAAATGGGGGAGGGGGTTTCGGCCATACAAGAAAAAGAAGAAGAGAAATGGTGGAAATGTTCTAAGTATAAAATATATACTAAAAATCAAATGGCAAATTACAATTAACTCCTCCAACTTTCATGTATCACACTTTGGTCCAAAATCTTCTGTAATTTATTCTGTCAATTTTGTCAGGATTTGTATTTCAAAGTGGGGAGTAAATAAGCTTATTTTAATTTATACTTATTTATAAAAATGGTTTCAGAGTCATTCTGTAACTCCGACGGACCCATTTCCACTATTCACCTTAAAGTTTCATTTATTTATAATTTTGCCATTGGTTACTTTTTCAGTGTTTCTAAATATTTTTCACTTCTTTCTTTTTACCAAAATTACATATGCATTATGGTGATCTTTTACACCCTGGTCTAATTCAAAATTCTTCTGTTGATCGGACTGCTAATTTCTCGGCAGTGTTCCCGATGCCGCCGATTTTCAGAAAAGTAATTAGTTCGCTTTCTAACTATGTCTCTAAAATTATTTCCCATCATTTCAAGACTTATGAACCACATACTGAGAACTAAATCATGCATGTGAGTTAGGAATTTCTGGGGCATTACAAAAACCAAGCAAAATTTTCAAAGGAATACTTCAATCATGGTTCGGTCAAACATGGACTTTCAAGGATGGTTTCCAAAACTCATTTTAAGGTATTAAACATGTTATATGATGTATATTAAACTCACCAAATGCTTCCAATTGCTTAGAAAAATTCATTTCCACCAATTTCTTCAAAGGAGGCAAAATAAACAATCTCATTCCTCTTTGTGTTCAACACCAAAACCAACATCAAATAATCTTCTAATGATAGCAATTAATTATATTCTAACCTAATTAGACATTAAAGATGGATAATCTAGGATTTGGTATCTTATAACAATTTAGGGTTTGAAATTGGGAATTTTTATCCATATGCATCAATTAGTGCAATCAATTATCAAACCCATCTAATTCATCATCTATAACACCTAATTAACCTAAATAATTAAAGAAAACATCATGTTATCTCTTATGAGAGAAGTGGACGAAATCTCCTTTAGATGGATTCTTGATTTCCTTTGTGATATTTGGAGAAAATTAGATTGAAAAGGTTGAAACAAGGTTGGATTTTAGGTTTTCTTTAGTTTTTTCTTACAAATTTGGCTTGAATTTGGTGGGGGATTGTTATATTGTGGTTCGGCCAAGGTGGAAGGAATAAGAAGAAGAAGAAAATGGATGGAAATTTGGCTAAGGCATGCTTATATAGGTGGAAACTTATGGTATTTATGTTTTCCACCCCAAAACTTTCCTTAATTCTATTTTGACCCTAAAACTTTTTGTAACTTATTATGTCAATTCTGTTTAGTTTTAGATTCTGAAATAGGGAGTGAAATAGTTTATTTTTAACTTTAGTTTACCATCATACTGCTTTCGGAATAATTCTGGATAGTGGACAGTGGATTTTTTAAAATACCCCTGAAGTTTCACTTATTTATAATTTTGCCACTCTGTTAATTTTTCATCATTTTTAATACTTTTCTATAGTTTCTTCATACAATTAACTATCATTATCCTTAATCTTTCATTATCCATGTAACTGAGAAAAATTATATTTAATTTAATATTGTTTAAATTCCTCAATTTTCCTAACTATTATCGGTGTTTTCGGTCCAATATCTAATGAATCCGATGAATAACTATAGCATAACTTTAGGGTATTACAATATTGCATGAAAACCTAACCAAAATGCCTTATGAAAGTTGCACATCAAGTGTTCGACAAAATGCCTCAATGAGTTTTCCATAGGCCTACTAAGCCAATGCCATAGTCGCCAGCGACGTTGGCTAGCCAATTGTGCCAACGTAATTGACATTGAATGACTACTTTGTTATTCAACCTATATTTGATTGCCATACCTATTGCTATTCTAATTACAACTTCCATTGCTTATATGTAATTGTTTGATAATACCGATTGATTAATTTGCAACCCATTTGATCATTGATAAGCTCCTTAATTCCTATTGATATCTATTGATTAATTTCCAAATATAATGATTCCATTGCTTAATTATATGTTGATTTGACAGAGCTACCTTACCGACAGGGTAGTGGGTAAATACCGTCAGCATTGTACACAATGTATATCATGGACCCTAGCTGGGAAAGGTTAATATCCTAGCCATAAGGCTTGGCCTGCCTTATGTATCTTACATGTGAATTATATATGGTTATATGTGTTAAGGCCCATTATCTGTCTTATCCATATGAATTGTATATTGATGACCTGTTTAATGGACACATACCATTGTTGCTACTTAATTTCCTTTCTTTTGTAATTGGTGTGCAAAACCTATTAACCAATATTTGTTTATTTGTTTATTCCATTGATTATCTAAACCTTATATATGATATGATGTATATTAGATTCACTGAGTATTTTTATACTCATTCTGTAGTTGTTGAACATTTTTTAGGTTAAGATTAGTGGGCGGGTTCCATAATCTTTTCCCTTGTGGAACTAGCAGTGTAATTATTTTAACTATGTCTTATGTATTATATTCTAGTAGCTCCATGGACTTATAAATGGATATCGATAAATTGTATAAATGGATGTATAATATTATATGGAGGTTAATTATGATTATGGCATGTGTGATAATTGATTATAGTGACAGAATTACATATTGCAAAATTACAGAATACATAATAATATAATATTAATTGGGTAATTATAAGATGATAATTGGATTTATTTTTGGGTTCTATGGGTGTCGATCGCCTCTAGCAGTTCCTGCATCCTAGGATCGTCATGTTCCAATTTTGGGATGTGACACATTTGGTTTTTGTCCCTTGACATATGCATGAGGCGCACAAGGGTGAAGTGTTGTAGGATCACTTTCAAATGATCATGGTACGATTGTAACTTTTCCTCTTTAACCTCCCATTCTCATTTATCCTGCTTAATAATAAGCATGGAATCTCTCAACACTATTATCTCTTTTACTTTTAAAGCCATTAGGGCCTCGAATCTAAAAAAACAAGCCTCATATTCAGCCATATTGTTAATGGCTTTAAACCCTAACTTATTTGCCATGGGGATTTTATCTCCATCTGACGTAATCAACACAACTCCTAAGCTAGCTTCTTTCTTATTAATTACCCCATCAAAATACATTTTCCACCCTTGTGCTTCTATCATATTGATATTCTCGTCAGAGAACTCCACATCCAAAGGTTCATCATCATTAACAGGCTATTGAGCAAGGAAATCTGCCACTATCCGACCTTTGACAGTCTTTTTAGTAGCATACTCAATGTCAAATTTTGTTAACAAGATTAACCATCTTGCTAACTTTCCTACCAAGATAGGTGCAAAATGTATATATCTCATGGGATCTATCCTTGATACCACTATGACTTTGTATGATTGGAAATAATATCTTAACTTCCTAGTTGCCCATACTACCTCCAAACAAGTCTTTTCCACCAAATTGTATTTTTCCTCATATGGTAATAACTTCTTGCTTAAGTAGTATATAGAAAACTTGTAACACCTTAGCCTAAACCCTAATAGGGACCTTTTAGAGAAATAATTTTTCCTTTCTTATTGATGTGTTATATTATGTGTGAATGCATGGAATATATGTATATGCATGTTATATGACCTAATTTTTAGGTCTAGAATTG
>CANXYC010877615.1:0-13378 GCA_948193065.1 Aleurites moluccanus | reverse complement strand
AAGAATCTCCATTCTAGGGTTTCAAGGTAATTTCTCTAAACTCATTTCAAAGTTCAAGTTAAGCTAATCTATAGCTAGAATAGATGATTATAAGTTATGTATAGATGTATAAGAGCCTTAAATAGAATTTACTATGAATTATATGAAATGTCCAAGGATTTAGGGTTTTGGGTGCATAGTAGCTATTCTTCCCAATCTTTAATGTTCTTCTAAGAAATGTTAAAATGGATGTTAGGAAGCGTAATAAGACTTCTCTAGTTGATTAAATCATAAGGACTACAACCATATGAACTTGTATGATTAAAACATAATTTGTGGATATTGGGAATGGAAACCACAAGAGACAAAGGAATAATTCATGCTTCTCATATTATAAGAGAGAATATTTTGCAAAGAATTGCTTTGAGGTAAGTATAAACATTGCATATACATATTGTTTCCTTGAAATTGATTATTCAATCCGTCCTATTGTACATGTATATGATTCTCATGTTATGAAATATTGTATTGTTAACCTATTAAATGAATTTTCCATGATGTTCTCAAACGAATGATAATTTGTTCCTTATAATCACTTTATATGTTGTAAATGACTTGGTCGTTCTTCCTTAAACCAAGCTCATAAGAAACTTATATGCTAACTTGAATGAATTCATGTTTATATGATGATGATCTTGTGACCAATATGATTATTTGTGAAATCCAAGCTATATGACCTATGATATATGTTACGATAAGGTAGTAAGGCTACTGATGCATTCTGATATATGTTACGATAAGGTAGCAAGGCTATTGAAGCATTCTGATATGTGTTACAATAAAGTAGCAAGGCTACTGATGCATTCTGATATGAATTACGATAACGTAGCAAGGCTATTGATACGTTATAAATATATGTTATAATAAGGTAGCAAGGCTACTGATGCGTTCTGATATGTGTTGCGATAAAGTAGCAAGGCTATTGATGCATTTTGATATTTGTTACGATAAGGTAGCAAGGCTACTGATGTGTTTTGATATATGTTACAATAAGGTAGCAAAGCTACTGATGCGTTCTGATGACAATGAAAGTTCTATTATATGATTTGATAGTGCTATTTGATTGTGAGTTCTTATATTCTTGTAAGCATAATCTTATGAAAATTCTATACCCATGTTCCTTTGGCTTGACCTTTGCATTTCATGTTATATCTAACTGAGTTGAAGGCTCACTCCTCTTCTATGAATTTCAGGTGATAGTGTAACTCAAGAGGGAGCTAACATAGAAGACAAAGCTTCTTGATTCATTCCTCCAAGAAGACTCTATGTAATTCTTTTGATATATATTATTTTGTATTATGGTAATCTATGAAGAGCACACTCTAGAGCTTTATAGTTAGATGTTGAAGATGATATTATTTTGATGTTTGAATTGATACATTGTGGGTTGCTCTTGTTCCTTGTTGATTTGGGATGTATCTTTTGATTGGTAAGAAACAAGAGAAAATCATATGATGATGTATAGAAATGCATGAATGATGAATATATGATTCATAGAAATAAGTATTCACAATGATAACTATGTATTATGTGAATATATATTATGTAAGTGATACAGGATATGAGTATTCTATGAGTTTATGGTGACCTTAAGCCTACCTTTGTCTTAGGATCGTCGCACCACTGGAATCGGGATGTGACAATTTGGACATGGAAATTTCAGCCAAAGCTTGGGAAAGAAGATAAAGATGATGATTTTATTTTCTAATTATGTTTATTTATCATAATTAATAACCAATAAGAATTTAGGAAAAGAAAATTTAAAGAAAAATAAAAAGAAAATTAACATTCACCTATTTTGTGTCTTCATTCATTTTAATGAAATAAAATAATCTTCATTTGGTGGAAGTAGTTCCGCTTGGTCAGCCACCCATTACCACTCCATCATTTTGTATTTATTTATTTATTTTAATTATTGATCAAAGTTTGACTCCATTTCTCACAATTTATAAAATTGTCATTTTCTTCTTCTTATTCTTCTATTTATTTTTCTTCTTTACTTAAGTGCATAAAGTTTATCAATTTCACTTAATTCTATTTTTAGCTTATCCATTATTCATTAAATTTTAGGTGTGTAAAGAAAAATTGGATAAAAGAATGCTTTAGAATTTATTAAAAATCGAACAACGAAGGGTGTTCAAACTTAAGTTTTTCTTTTAAGTCTTTTAATTGATTTAACTAGTTAACACTCTTTTTAATTTCATTTAACCCTCTAATTATTTCTCCTAAGTTGTCAAGCCACCCAACTTAGGTTATCTATAATTGATTCTAAGTAATACACTTTCTAGAATTTATGAAAAATCGACTACCAACGCTCATTTTTTGTAACTACGTTTTAATCATTTTAAATTTTGGATAGGGTTATTACACTTTATTTTCATGACTACAACTCCAAACAAACATATCCAATTGAATTACTAATTTACAAAAACCTAGCTAACACATAAATGATCACTTTTTATGTTTTATACTTTGTCCAATTAAGAATCTAAAGTTCTCAAATTAATTGGACAATCTCAGACTATCTACAAAAGTAGTAACCTAAACTAATCCTGATCAAGGTGAGATATCTCCTCACACACATAAGAGTTTATAAAACAGATTTAAAATAATTTAGATGAGACATAACTCTACAACTTTATGTTTTATACTTTTTAAAATTTTTTATTAAATGCTATGAAAATAGAGCTTCAACATTCAACTTACTTCCAAATCTCAAAATCCTTAAAACCCTTTATAAAAACCAATAGATTTATCTTACTTTCCAAATCAACACAAACCAAAACTAAAGTCCAAATCAAATCTCAAAGGTTACAAAATATCTAATCACTTTAACCTGACTATGGCGACAGAAATCAGAGCATAACATAATCAAAAGTAATTATGGATATCACAAACAATTCAAACTTATACCGAAAATGCAAATTATTACATATACAACTCATACCATATGCAAAATAGATAGATGATATTATACTATATTCAAAATCTTCTTGGTCAAAGATATGATGGTACTAGTAATATGAGAGGTGAATGGAATGAATTACAAGCTTTAATTTTAAATGATTGCCCTTATGCATATTATGTGCATTATTTGGCTCATAGGCTACAATTGGCCTTAGTTGCTGCAACAATAGAGGTGAAGGATATTTGTTAATTTTTTACAAACTTAAGTGGTATTGTCAATATAGTTGGTGCTTCTTCCAAACATCATGATGAATTACAAGATGCACAAGAAATTGAAATTGCACACTTGCTAACAATTAATGAGCTTGAAATTGATAAAGGAGTTAATCAAATTAGAACTTTAAAGCTAGTAGGTGATACTCGATGGAGTTCTCATTATAATTTTGTTTGTAGTATGATTAAAATGAATGGTCCAACATATATGGTTCTTAATGATATTAGTGAAGAAGAATCTGCTTATACTCAACCTGGAGATGCTTATGCTGCTCAAAAGATGATTTCATCATTTGAATTTGTGTTTATTTTGCATTTGGTCAAGCTTGTTATAGGTACAACTGACATTCTTTGTCAAACTTTACAGTTAAAGTCACAAGATCTCTTAAATACTATGCAACTTATTTCAAACATGAAATTAGTTATTCAAGACTTGAAAGATGATGGATGGGATAATTTTTTTTGTGATGTAAAGATATTTTTTGAGAGTCATGAAATTGATATTCCTGATATGGGTGCTAGATATGTAGTTGGACGAGGTCGAAAGCAAAAGGATGGCATTACAATTGAACATCATTATAGAGTGGATATATTCAATGCTACAATAGACTCTCAACTGCAAGAATTAAATAATAGGTTTTGTGAAAAAGCAATGGGGATTTTGATACTCAATTTAGCTTTGGACCCAATAGATGGATATAAAGCTTTTGACATTGATAGCATTTGTAGGCTTGTGGAGAAGTATTATCCCCTTGATTTCTCGAAGCAAGAAAGAATCAATTTAAAATTTCAACTGCAGCTATATAAGGTTGATGTGACTAATCATCCAAAGTTGCAACATGTGTCTAATCTCTCAGAGTTATTGTCACGTCCCAAAAATTTGAAATGCGGCGGTCTTAGGGTACGGGTAAACTTAAAGTCACCAGAAACCCGTAAAACTCATAAGCATGTCAATTATCAATCATTCAAACTTAAAACCATTCATTAACGTTCAAATTCTTTTAATAATTAATAATTTTGTAGAAATTTTGATAGATTCTCCTTTGTATTTTTATAGTAATTCCTAACATAAATAGTACCCAACTCAATATTTTAATAATTTCCCAAAGTTCTCAACCTGTATTAAAAATACTCCCAATATATTATCATCCTTATAACCTCAACTCTACAATATCAAAAGACACACATACCACTTCTATATTTTCTTTTATGCCATGTCTCACTAGCTTATTTATATTTAACCTTATCATTACTATTACTATTTTCATTACCAATTATCACATATATCTCATAGTGCATTAGGTCACTAATTAAATTTTCAGTGATATTCTCATAAGCCAGTTATCATATAATATATACATACACTTGTTAGATACCACACAAATATAAGATAAACATAACTATCTATATCTCGAGTTGTACCCCATGGAGCTTTAAGAGTTTATACATATGACTCCATAAACACTAATTGCATTGGAGTCCTCAGTATCCCAAGTGCGAAGGTGAAAGTGACTTGAGAACAACTTCTATTTCCTCTTTCCTGAAAAATAATAAATAACCACATAATGAGTATAAACATACTCAGTGAGTCATAAACATATTATTATACATAAAGTTACATAATCAATCAATGAAACAAATAATATTAATTTGGGTAACATATGTCAATGGCTCAGTAGTCCAAATAAACATGAACATAGCATATATAGGGCGTCATTAAATAACTCATGAAATATATAAGGTTGATTAGACCTTATGACTAGGACATTAGCCCTTTCCTAGTAAGGTTCCCAATAAAAAGTATTCATTGTGCACAATGTCGATGGTAATTATCCACTATCCCATCGGTTGGGTAGTTTTGTCATGTCATGTCATCAGATATTTAGCAAGTTAGGGTACAACACTTATTATCACATAGTATGGTTTTCATGTAGGGTATATGAAATAACAATCATTAGTCAACAAAGAAAAAGGTTTCGATACGAATGATGACAATAAGCAAATGGATTTAAGAATTTAAGAAATAATTACAATATATATAATAACATATTTATGACCCCACCTTAGCCTTTAAACTCCATATTTTCAACTTCTATCTATTTAATCTAATGATATATCATTTATGGTCTCCTTTTTATCTTCATTAATCCTTTGATGCTACACATTCAATTAATCTCAATTTAGATACCAATTAATATAAAATTACATTAATTATACTTATATTTAAGAAATTTCTAAAATCCTCCGTTTCTAGGGTTTACTTATATGGAAAACCCTTACTGGAAATTTGTGTTCTTTTAACTATATCTCTCTCTACACTTATCCAATTGTTTCAATTCTTTTTTTTTTCTACTTAAACTAGACATATGAGATTACTATCTATTCAAATTTTAGGTTAATCTGATTACTACATCATTCTTAGTAATTCGTCAAAGTTTTACCTACTGTCCTGCAATTCATATCCGTCCAGACTCTATTTTCATGCCTATAACTCAGTCTGTGTTCATCCAAATACAAAAACATTTTTTAGTTACTTAGTTAACATATAAATTAACTTTTATCATGTTTAACACTTTTCCTAATTCAGACTATAAGATTCTCATATCAATAGAATATTATAACCCTTTTATGTTTGTATGTCAATCTGGATAGGTAAAACTTATAGCCTAATATATCTCAAAATAGAAATCCAATGCTAAAACCCTTTTACAATCCTCTGGATAAGACATAAATAAACACTTTTTATGTTGAACACTTCTCCTAATTCAATCTCTAATATTTTGTAGAATTAAAAAACAATAGCCTTTTTATTGATTGCTTTATGTTTTTACTTAATATCTCTTCCATCACTTAAAATTTCATAAATTCCTTTTATACAAATCTAAAAAACATAAATACCTACAACTTTCATGCTTTGCACTTTCCTAAATTCATTCATTAACTCCACAGAATTCTAGCTACAAGTTTCTCTTTTAAAACATATTCCAGGATTCCTCTAAACCCTAGCTCATCTTTAACTTCTTTAGCTCAATTAATTCAATTCATTACCTAATCAAGCTATAACACTTATAAATTAAATCAAAAAATTGAGTTTAAGAATTTTACCTTAGATGAATCTCTTCATTTCTTCTCCTCTAATGATAACAAGTTCATTAATTCTTCCATTATCAACTTTTTTCCTTCTATCAAACCTGTTGGATCCTTGATATCTTAACATACTCATTTTGATATGTGCAAACAACTAATTAAACTACTAATGATGTTTGTTTGTTTATATGCAAGGAAAGGTTTTTAAGTTTGCAAGTTACTAGTTTGTAGCGGTCGCTACATTGCCTAGTCGCCCCCGTAACTTATCTTAAAAGGAAGAAAAGTTAAGAGAAACCAGTTATGTAGCCCCCCACTACTAGTTAAGTAGCGCCCGCTACCAGTTAAGTCATGCCCGCAACTTATGAGTAGCAGCCGCAACTAAGAGATCTAGAAGACACATAAGCTAACCATCTTCAGTACTGCTCATGACTGGAATTAGTTCTTGCTGCTACTTAAATAGCGCCCACTACCTATATAAGTGCCCACCGCTACTTATGTTGAAGTTTGAAGTAGCAACTGCGATAAAGAAGTCACAGCATCAATTTTCATATTCAGAGAGAGCCAAAATTGTAGCACCAGTTACACTTTTAAATAAACCCCGCTATTTATAAGTAGTGCCCACTATAGGATGTAGCGACCGCTACTAAGAAAGCTTAGAAGACACAAAAGTATCTTGAAGTCTTCGGAGCATCAGTCATACCAGTTACATTATAAGTAGCGCCCGCCACTTATTATGTAATGCCCATTACAGGTTGTATAGCACCCGTTACAGTTCGAATTCTGGCAAAAAGTATAGTCGTTGCAACAATTTTGATTTTCATTAAATGCTCATTTAATGAACCCAAATGACTCTTTTTTTAGCTCAGAACTATAAATATGAGTTGATATGAATTTATTACAGCAACAACAACTAATTTATTGTGCATTAATTCATATCTTTAAGTTCTTGAGTGTCCTTGAGCTTCAAATTGAGTTTTATATTGTAAAAAGAATTTATTGCTAAAACGTCAAGGTTGTTGAAGTGCAATGAATTCCTAAGAGTTGGGTTAAAGTTAGTGGATAATTTATTTCTTATCTCTTGTATCTCTTTTGGGTTGTTTGTGAGCCTTATTGTAAAAACACTTGTAAGGTTTAGTGTTAGCTGTAATACCCTATAAATGCATATCATGTTTTTGTAAAATAAGTTCTCAGTATGTAGTTTAAAATTATCAAAATGACTAAAGATAATTTTGAAAACTCAGTTAGAGAGAAAACGAGAAATTTTTTCCGAAATTATCGGTACCGATATCGCTGTCTTAAAAATAGCAGTACAGTCGATGGATGAATTTTTGAATTTGGATTAAGGGTAAATGATAATGTATATGCATGTGTGAATACAGTAAAAAAAAAAGATGAGAATAATATTTAAGAACACTGGTAAAGTAAGCAATGACAAAACAGTAAATAAAGGGAACTTTGGGGGAATAGTGAAATTTTGATAGTTTGAATTTCAGAACGGCTCTGAAACTATTTTTATTAAATAGTATTAATAAAAATAAGATGTTTGAACATTCACTTTGAATTCCAATTCCCGATGGAATTATCGGAATGAATTAACGAGCAAAAAAGTACCAAAAGTAAATTATAGAAAGTTGGAGGACCAAAAGTGAAATTTGCCATTTTTGTCTTACTATAAGCAAGACTTAGAAAAATTTTGCCTATTTTTTTCTTCTTCCACCGTAGCCTTCATCTTCCATTTCCAATTTGATTTTTCTTTTGATTTGTGAAGAGAAAGTGATGGAATCTTGATTTAAACACCAAATAATCCATCCTCCACCAAATTAAGCCATAGAAATTCAAGAAAATTCAAGAACACCAACAATGGGAATTTCGACCGTTTGAGAAATTTTGGGTAAGTTGTTCATTTGTTGGTTTTTATGGTTTAATTAGATTAATTAGATGTTGGTAGGATTGGGTAAATGGTTTAATTGCATCAATTAATGCATTAAACAATTTTCCCTAATTTCCAAACCCTAAAGTGAAGTTGTATGAATTGATTTTGTATATATGATTTAGGATGTGTAAATTAGGTATAGAATAAGTCAATTGGATGTTTATTGATGTTTAATTTATGTTCACATTGTTGTAGAAAATTCGATTGTAGAAAATTGCCAATTTTGGCCTATAACGAGGAATTGGGTGGCGAAGCAAGTTTGCTAGGTGATTTGGAGTGATAGGTGCGTCTTTTATGCATCATTTATAATGCCTAAATTGATAAAATGTCAATTGGAATCCATATGCAAAATAGTCATTTTGGCCGAACCTTATTTGTGACAAAATGCCTACTTTTGTGCTTTGGTTTTGGACTTGTTTTCCATTCCAAATTGATATGCTTGATGAAAATTATTGAGTTGTGGTTGTTGCCTATAAATTTCTTTCCATGTATATGTTTATTGAAAATTGGGGTAATGTCAATGTTGCACCAAAACCATGTCGAAAAATTCGTAGGCCAACCATTTGAATGCCACCGTCGCTAGCGACAATGGCATACCAATTGCGTCAACTTTTTGGCCTCAAAAGACCATTTTATGTTTGTTCCCATTTTTGGTCGCTAGACCTTTGGTCATCATTTAATCGATTATTATTGATGTCTTATTGACTTTATGCTTATTAAATTGAATTATAATGAGTTATTAATACATGTCGATGCCATTAGTTTGAAATGGTATCTATTGATATGTTTATTGCTTCTATTGACTCCAAGATGATTTGATAGAGCTGCCGTTTCGATAGGGTAGTGAGTTCATGCTGTCGGCTTTGTGCACATTGTATTGTTTAATACCCTATACTAGGAAGGGATGTCTTAGTCATAAGACCCATACAGTCTTATGTTTATATATATATATATACTTGATTTGTGCTTGGCACATCTCTATGCGTTTCATAGCTCTATATTTGTCAATTTTCATCTTGTCCATGTGATTTGTACTACATTGATGTGATTGTTTACTTACAGTCATATTCTATACTTGATTCTGTATTACAGATATTCTGGGCATTTTGATTTATTTATGTTATCTGCTTATTGCTTATTGATGTTCCATTATCCATTTTATTGGTCGATGCATATTAGATTCACTGAATATCATATATATCCACCTTCTCACTATTTGCCCTCTCAAGTGCAGAGTAGAAGGCATATATCCTAGCTCTTTTGGCTCTTTGTGGATTCTGCAGATCTTGTGCCAGTGTAATATTATGAACACTGTATTATTTTGTATGTTCATATCCTAGCTGCTCCATGGGTTTTGTACGGTATAGTTAGCGTATGAACATGTATGTATGGGAATATTGGAGATTATTAATGTTATGACTATAGTATTTACAGAAAGTTGAAGAATGAATGATAAAGTGACATAATGAATAGTGATTATGTGAGTGTTTGTTTATAGATTGTTATGTGATTGATGATGGGTATAGTTATGTGTTTCTGCTGCAATATTGTGATTGCATTGTAGTGATTGATGGGTTCTAAGGTGTTGCTCACCTTGGCATCTCCCGCACCCTAGGACCGTCGCGGCTCGATTCTGAAACGGGTCGTGACATTAGCCTAAACACTTTAATGTTTGATCTTTAACCTGAAAAAGGATCAAAGTTAGTGAAATATTCAAGTGTGATCTTGAGGAGTGGACGTAGGCATTTTTAGCCAAACCACTATAAATTCCATGGGTGAATTTTTCTTTCTCTCTTTCACTTATTAATTTTTAAGTTGTCATTAATTTTATTAAACAACCAATTCACCCCCCCCCCCCCTCCCCCGCTTTTGGTTGCTAAGGGACTTTCAATTGGTATCAGAGCTTTGTATCCACTTTTTCAAAGATTTAATCATCTTGGATCAAAGATCAAATGGCAAACCAAGCAACCGACATTATTGAAGACGGCTCCACCATGAGACCACCTTATTTCAATGGCACCAACTATCCTTATTGGAAAAATAGAATTTAAATCTATATGGATAGTGATGGCATTGATCTTTAGGATATAGTTGAAACGGGTTATACAGTTCCTACAAAAATCATTGATGATGTAGAAGTCGTCAAACTAAAAATTGAATGGATACCAGCAGAAAGGAAAGAAAATGGGAGAAATCAAAAGGCAATGAATACTCTCTATTGTGCCTTAAGTAGAGATGATTGTGGCAAAATCTCCCATTACATTTGGCAAAGAAAATTTGGGATACTATTGAAACCACTCATGAAGGAACAAATCAAGTCAAGGGTAAGAAAATTCAGATTCTTACTCATAAATATAAGCTCTTTCAAATGTTGCCAAATGAGAAGGTATCCGAAATGTACAATCGTCTAATGGTGATTGTAAATCAAATGAGGAAGCTTGGGAAGAATTATTCTAAAGAAGATATAAATTGTAAGATCTCGAGAATTCTACCCAAGAAGGATTGGGAAGCAAGAGTAGCATTAATTGAAGAAGCAAATGACTTGAGCACTCTCCCAACCGACAACTTGTTTGGAAAACTTCTCATACATGAGATAACTTTATCTCAAGACAAAGTTGAAGAGAAGAATAAGGGTATAGGTCTCATTGCTTCTAAGGAGGCTTCCTTAATTGATAGTGAAGAAGGAGAAGATGATGAAGACAAGGATTTACTTACCAAAAGAATAAGAAATCTTATTCTTAAGAAGAACAAAAGCAAGAAGTCATTCGAAAGATATGAAAAGAATAAAAAGATCAAAAGTAATCAAGTGAAATGCTTTGAATGTGACAAATTTAGTCACATGAAAGCATATTGCCCAAGATTAAAAAACAAGAGAAATTTCAAGAAAAAGGCGTTGGCAGCTACTTTGGATGATTCAAGTGACTCCAATAAAGAAAAGGATGCTAGCAAAGATGAAGTAACCAATCTTTGCTTCGTGGCTATTGAAGAAGATACATCTTCAAGTGAGGTTAGTAATTCAGATTTTAATTCTAATAATGATGCTTTACAAATTATGGGTACATTACTTTCAAAATATCATAAGTTGCAAAGAAAATATGATAAATTGAAAGAAATGTCAAATAAAGTCTTAGATACTTGTGAAGCATACAAAAAGGAAATAAATGAATTAAGTCCATCTAATGTTGAAATGGAAAAGACCATTCATCTTAGAGACCAAGAATGCAATAAACTAAAAAATGAGAATTCCTTGTTGAGAAACAAGTTAGAGTCTTATAATGAATGCTTATCCAAACTTTGTAATGACAAAGAAAAATAGGATAAAATTCTTAAGTCTTAAAGATGTCCTACAATTAAGTATGGACTTGGTTATAATTGAGGGAATACTCCATTAACATCTAAGACTACATTTGTAAAGGCATCAAGTACTCATAATCACATTCCTCCACCTAAAAATGCTAGACCTAAAACTAATGTACATAGCCATGGCATGCATAAACCTCACTTAAGAAGACCTAAGAATGCATATTCTAGATCAAAACTAAAATATGATTATTGACCTCAATATCATTTTAAAACACATAATAGGACAAAATAGCAACAAAAATATGAAAATCTCTTGAGATGTCATTATTGTAGAAAATATGGTCATTCAAATTTCAAATGCTACATTAGAAATGTGCATCTAGGATACTTTGATGCTAACCCCTAAGGACCCAAAAGCATTTGGGTACCCAAAAATGTATGAACCTTATCTCTTGTAGGTTTGCTTGAAATCCATAAGGAAAGAAGAATCATGGTACTTGGATAGTGGGTCCAAGACATATGACCAGTAATGCAAGTCTTCTTACAAACTTGCAAGATAAGAAAGGAGGAAAGGTAACCTTTGGTGATAATGGCAAAAGTAAAATTATTGGAATTGGGCAAGTTGGTAAGATCGAAAACCTTCTCTTGAACATATATTATTAGTTGATGGATTAAAGCATAATTTAATTAGTGTTAGTCAATTATATGACATAAAAAACAAAATTTCTTTTACTTCTAAGAAATGCTATGTGAAGTGTTAGTGTAGGTGCTCTAAAGACAATCATTGTAACGATGTTTTTAGAAATATATTAATAAAAAGTCATTATTTATTAATCAGTACTTATTATTGTTTAGAGTAATTATGTATAACTATTTAATAAAGTCCATGGTATAAATATAGCATGGAGGCATTCATGATGAGATCATGATAGTGAGATGCTTATCATGTGCAATTATGTTTTTACCTAAATTTCCCTAGTCATAGAATCAATGAGAATGGACATTATTGATTCGAAAATACTAGCACATGCATGTACTATTTGATTTGATCAAATCATTTGATCTCATAAAGATATTTGATCAAATCATTTGATCTCATAAAGATATTTGATCAAATCATTTGATCTCATAAAGATGCTGACATTGGGATGTTTGAGTATAGTATGTGGATGCTTACTAGGAGTAGTAAGTACATCGGAGTGATCACAGGAGATAGTCATATGGAAATCTAAACAATGTTAATGACATATCTCTGCATGGAAATGTGCAAATGTCCTTAGACTTGAGATGTTTAAGAGTGATATAGAGTGAAGATGCTACACATTAATTCCATGCCTAGCTCTCCCAAAGGGTCTACTTAAAGGGTGGGCATTGAGTATAGTTTGACACACTCATAGATATTTAAGTAGTCAACAAAGGATATCATAACTCTTGTTAGAAGGAGGGTTTTACCTAAGGCCTTTTGTATGAGAACATTACTAGAAATCTTTGGCCAAAGTAGATAGTACTTAGAGATGGTCTCTAAGGAAATCATTTTAGTAATGATGCTTGGATTACAAGGAACTACTATTCGGGCTAAGTGTGGTGTAGCCATCTTAATGGAGTTAACACAATGTCCATATATTAAACTGAACTTGGTAAAGGGGCTTGAAGGGACTAGTAGCACAATATTGTCCATGTGTTAGGGTTTCTGCTTACCACTAGCAATTTCTGATTATTTGGGGGTCATGATATGTGGCAAGATACCGCTCATGATCTACTTAAGTTAGAGAGGTTCAATTGGAGAATTGATTATGAATTAAAGAAGTTTAATTCATATAATCCTTGTTGGACAAG
>CANXYC010877593.1:0-14690 GCA_948193065.1 Aleurites moluccanus | reverse complement strand
TATTTCATCATGCTACCATTAGCATTTCTATCTACAGATCATTAATGGATAAATATGACTGACATGAATATTATTGCATACTCATATATATACTATGACTCACTGAGTATAAAGTTATACTCACCATTTCAGTGGTTCTATGTTTTCAGGACCTCAGTGAGATAGTCATCCATTGGTTACACCATCTCTAGCCTTGGATCAGATGTAGGTATCGAGGTCACTCTTGTGTATAGAGTTCCTTGGTATATAATGTATAGAGGTTTGAATTGACTTAAGTTAAATGTTAAAATGATCAAATGGTAAAATGAAATGACATTGATATGTATATATTGTACATATATATGATATATGATATATGATCTTGAGATGATATGTATATGTTTTATGAGATGAATGTAAATATTGAAGTGCATTTTGAGTTATAATTGATCAATGGAGGATATAAGGGGATGTATGTTATATTGGGAGTGCATTTTTATATGTTTTACGGATAGCTTAAGTTAGAGTTACAAATGAAACTCTGTCAGTTTTTCTGCATGAATGTTTGATAATATGATGATTTAAAAAAAAATTATCACCTAAAATGTATCACAGGTTAAGTAATGAATGTAAATGTTTAAGCATGGGTTCTTCGAGGTACTGGTGGCTTAGGCATTACCCGTACCCTAAGACCGTCATAGTCTAAAGTTAGGCTGTGACAACTATACAGACATTGGAGGATATGTTGAGGTTATGTGTGTTGGATTTAAAAGGCAGTTGGGATCATTTCCTACCACTGATAGAGTTTGCTTACAACAACAGTTACCATTCTACCATTGGAATGGCACCATATGAGGCTCTCTATGGCAAGAAATGTAGATCACCGATATGTTAGGTGGAACTGGGTGAGAAGCAGTTAGAGGGGCTAGATCTTATCAGAGAAACAATGGAGAAAATCCCTATTATACAAGAGAGAATAAAAACTGCTTTCAGCAGGCAGAAGACCTATGCAGATCCAAAGAGAAAAGATATGCAGTTTACAGTGGGTGACCATGTATTTCTGAAGATCTCTCCTATGAAAGGAGTGATGAGATTTGGGAAGAAAGACAAATTGTCACCTAGGTACATTGGACCCTTTGAGATATTAGATCGGATCGGAAATGTTTCATACAGACTAGCTCTTCCACCTAATATGGGACATATGCATCTAGTGTTTCATATTTCCATGCTACGGAAGTATGTCCCAGATCTGTCCCATATGTTGCAATTCCAGGAGATAGATATTGATGAAACATTGTCATATGAGGAAATAACTATACAGATTGTGGATCGTCAGATTAGAGAGCTTAGGAACAAGAGCATTCCTATGGTTAAAGTATTGTGCATAGCAGAAGTATAGAGGAATGCACTTGGGAAAGTGAAGTTGTGATGAGACTCAAATACCTCCATTTGTTTCCTGAGTTAGGTTTTATTCTACCTAAAGTAAATTTGAGGATAAATTTATTTGTAGGGGGTAGCATGTAACACCTCACCTATAACCTATAACCTAAACTATAAAGGGTAATCTAGGGGGAAATTTTTCTTGAAGTGAAAGTTGTGTGATATTGTATGCTTATGCATGAATTGAGCATATGTGCATGTTTTATGATGTATTATATGAGTTAAAGTGGTTTAAAGGCTATTAGGAAAAAATCAAGTAAATTTGAGTTTTTGGTGAACTGGGGGCAAAATGGTCATTTCACACCCCTTCGAGTTTTATGAAAATTAACACTATATTTGAATGTAGAAAAGAATATTAGGACATGAAAATGATAATATTATGTTTAAATGAATATTTGTTGGAGAATTAAATCCGGTTGAAAATAATCCCGAGCAAAGCTGCTCGGTTTGGGATTTCAATTAAACTAGGGGTAGTTTAGTCTTTTCCTATGCATTGTGGACTTATATAGTGTATGCAAGCTTATGGTATCATGTTAGGCTTGCTTAAATCAAACCATTGGATGAAAAGATGAATAAATGAATGGTTGGATGGCTAGGTTTCACCATTTCTACCATAAGCTCAAAGCATAGGATTGCACCATTAATATTTAAAGTTGATTTTTCCCACCTCTTCACCATTCTTCATCTTCCTTATCAATTCACCAACCACATTTTCTCTCTCATCCATTTGTATGGTTCTGCCATCATTGATCTTCATCATACCTTGTTGTTTTCTTTCATTTTTTGATGGAAACATGTTAATTCCATCATTATAAACACAACTATATCCATAGATTCAAAGGAAAAACAAGAAAAATCAAAGAATCAAAGCTTTGAAGTTTTTGAAGAACTTTTGGTAAGTGATTGATTTTGTGATTCTTTTGATTCAAATATGTTCTTAAGATGTTTATTAGTGTTCAAAACATGTTTTGGATGGAAGGAATTCAAAAAGTTGAATGGAAACCCTAATAGGAAGAACTTTGAATCAAAGTATTGTTTTGATGAATTGTTTTGTTCAAATAATGTTTATTTGATGTGTTTAACATGAATTAGTGGTTAAATGATTGAAACAAATTCATTTGGAGGAAGAATCAAAATGGCCAAATATGATGATGAAGGAATGATGATTTGATGTTTGTTGTTTTATAGGTTTAAATGATGGAATGGTGTATATTTGATGCATATGTATTGAATTGGTGATTAATTGATGGAAAGAAATGCATTTGGAAGGATTTGTTACTTGGACGAAATATTGAAGTATGGATAATGGTTTGATGCTTTGATGCTTGATAGGTTTAAATGGTTAAATGTTATACATTTGATGCATATGTATGTTATTTGATGAAATGGTGTTGAAAAATGAATGAATGGAATGAATTCCATATAGGTTAAACAATATTGAGTTTGTTAGTTTAATGTGTTAGGTCGATGTAATTTGGAAAGTAAGGTTTGAATATGATTTAATGGTGTAAGTAATAGAAATGTATAAGTTCAAATATGGAAAAGATGATTGATATAAGTGCTTGAAAGGCAGACTTGAATAATCATGTATGTTTGACTTGGAATGTGAAACTAAGTGTACATGAGTTCATAATATGGTATATAAGTGATGAATATGTGTAATGTGAGTTAAATATAGTGATAGAATGTATTTATTGCATAAAGAATTGATAAATGTGTAATTGGTACAAAGTAAGGTTTATAGAGCATAGTGTGCATGCTTAATATTTGTTTATGTGAATAATGTGTTTTGTGATGTTATAAAGTCTTACCGGAGTATTATATGTGAAAATAGGTGAACCGTCAAATACTCCAGCTCGGGGTGTAGAGCGGCGGGCCGATTAGGGCTCGAGAATAGCATTGGAGGATAAAGTGCTCTTTTTGTGAAAAAAGTGAGTTCTTATGTATAATCATACATGATTTGCATCATATATGCTATAATATTTTATTTGAACTAATAAAATAGAGTTTGATATCCATAAACACAAACAGTGCATATTGGCTCGTAAATAAGCCCACCGAAACGACCTAAAATGACCTAAACTTTGTTTGTCAATAAAATGAAATTCAGAAAGCCAATTGGGCCACCACTTGGCCCAATCTTCTAGTCTTGACCTAATCTTTAAAATGGTACCTCATGATCCACCTAAATCCTTTAGTAATATAGTTAACCAGAAACTACTCAAAAATCCCAAAACGGACCCGTAACTGCGAGAGCCAGTTGCGACAGCGCAACTAGGCCCCTCCGGGCATTTTTTTTGACATTACCCAAACTTGTTCTATTATTCATTATAAATATGTATATGATCATTCTACAGCTATATGAATTATATTTGTGCTATTTATATTGTTATATAGAGACACATCCATATGGTATTATAACAGGGCTACCTCGATGGTGTAGCGGGTAATTCCATCGACTATGTGCACACTTGTATTTATTTGACCCTTGCTAGAGAGGGGAGTTATATTATCTAGTCATAAGGGCTGATCCCCCTTATGTATGGTGGTTTGTGCACTTTATAATAGTGCTGAAGTATAAAATTACAAATAGTGTGATTGCACTTTTTATTTGGCCCAATCCTGTTATATCATATGTGCGTTGACTCGTACATTGGATAATTATATGAATATTGATATGTATATTATATGAATAGTGATATGAATACTTGTTATATTCTTACTTGTTATCTTATATTGATTCTACAGGCCATATATGGGCAACCATGGTATCATGATCATTTACTGCATCTTTATACATATGGATTCACTGAGTATTTTTATACTCACCCCCTTTAGTGGTTATCATTTTCAGGTCAGCAGCGAGGGCTGAATTCCATTGGCACTTCCTATTTTCGCAGTGGAATTTTGATACTTGAAACATGTAATATTCTAGTTCCAAAAGTATATGTAAATATTTGTACAGTATAGAGGTTCCATGGTACTGTAAATTGAATAGGGGCATATATATATATGTGATTGTGTTTGTATAGTTTTGCATATATAATGATGTCATGAATGGATATAGTTGATATACAGATATATATATGAAATGAGTTTTTATTGGAGATCCAGAGGGATCATTGTTGATATAGATATGAGATGATTGATGAAAAAGATTATTGGAAGTGTTTATTGCATATTTTTCAGCTGGGCATAGTCCTTATATAGAGGAAATGCTGCCTAAATTATTATAGAATTGTTAAGCCGTAATTGAGCTTAATCATGTATTGTTTGCCATTCCATATAGATAAAGGGGTTCTTCATGGTACTGGTAGCTTAGGCAACACCTATACCCTAGGACTGTTGCGGCTCCCAAGTTGGTTCATGACAAAATTAATAAAAAACATAGACATTACACAAATCATATATACATTCAGTTCATACATTTGGAGCTCATCCAGAAAAGCCAGTACATCAAACATACATCCATTACATATCATTCATCATTAATTTTACATATGTTAAGTTTAGTGAAGAGAAAATGGAAATAGAAAGCAAACAGAAAACAGAATAGAAACAGTCAGGGCTAGCGGCCACGACAGTGATGTTTTCGAAAATCCTCCGGCTAAGAGCTATCATTTATAAATGCCTTACGAGTCAGCATAGTGCTCAAGTTAAGCTCCATCCTTCGAGCCATCTAATAGGTATGATGGATGCACTCCTTAGGAGGATGCAATAAAGAAAGAGAAAAATAGACATGTGTCAGAAAATAACTATCATAAAAATTACCACCAGAGATACAAAATGCAATAATGAATTACCGATGGATGTGGAGGAAGCGGTAGAAACCAAGGATAGGTTTGATCCGGGACTTGATGGACGTGAAGCACACCATCTCGATCTGTGCATGAAATCTCTTATGTCACCTAGTAATGGGACCTCCAGAGGGAATCATCCGAAGAAGGTCCAGCCTCCACGTTGGGTTCAGGGCCAGTATATGGTACAAGATCAACACACAATGCAAGAAACCAAGAAGAAGCAGTGAAGCTTGACTTAGATGAAAACTTGGAAGACTATCCGGTAGGAGGCCTAGAAGACGAGCCAACTATCGGATTAGTAGCTGCTATAGCAGGAGAACTCCTCGTCTGACTGCCCACTCGGCCTATCAAATGAGTCCAATAAAAGTCAATATAAGGGCCCTAAAAAAGGTGAAACCATTCCTAGGGCAACCCCTCGTATGAGTCCTTGGACACATAAATCTTTGAACCCAACTATATGTCCACAGGAGGATGAGCAGGAATCACCCTCCTACTAATTGTTTGGGCAATCACTCTCTCCTCCTTGATAATATAGTTGATAATATGGAGATTGTAGGAGCAGCTGATGCTCGGACAAGTCCTGACATAGCAACAAATTTGACGGTATCATCAGCAATCTCTCCCCTTAATGTTCAAATGTGACATGCACATCAATAATGAGTTAAAAACAAAGAGAACACCAACAAAATTATCAAAGGGACAACCTGAATACCAGAATGGACATCAGAGCACCAAAGAAGGACTGTAGTGTCATAAAGTTACACTTTCTCGTTTGAACTTTGTTCTTTCTTCTCTATCGGTGACCTACAGGAAATATATCAAGCCCGGGTGACTTCAAATTAGGAGTAATTATGGAAAAATATTTATATGCCCAAGCCTGAATAGATACAACCACTAAATATTATTGCAAGTATACAGTAATTGGTCGATCAGAATGAATATAAAACAACAAAGTAAGAAAAACAATAGCAAGAAAGGCGTACCTCGCAAATGAAATAGGTTCCCCTGTATAAATGGTAAGAACAATGGCAAAGATCAGTCATCTCCTAGTACATGGTGCTCAGGACCGCACCACCATAACACCCACAAATTTCATACATAAGACCTTAAATATATGTTATTTAAGTATAAATAAAGTTTATTTAGACATTAGAACATCATACTTGTAAGATTTGACAAATAGCTAAAAATCGACCTGGTAGATAAATAAGCACGTCGATGTTTTGATTAATGAACGTGTTCAAAATTTTAAATTTTTAATATCACCATTAGACTCATAAACTGCAAAAATATTAGAATTATTATTTCAGAATTGAAATGTGACAAAAAGATAAATAGTTCAAAGTTTCAGATTCAAAATGTGAATATGAGAAGTGTCAGGGGGAAAATCAAATTAGCTGAAAGTTAATTACTATAAATAGCCATCTAACTCTTAAAAAATAAGAAAATTCTCCTCCTTCCTCCATTGTTATAGATGAAACTCTCCTCCACCTAAAAATCCACCAATTTCTTCCAAACTTCAAGAAAAATCGATTGAAAA
Organism: Aleurites moluccanus; assembly: GCA_948193065.1. Taxonomy (NCBI): domain Eukaryota; kingdom Viridiplantae; phylum Streptophyta; class Magnoliopsida; order Malpighiales; family Euphorbiaceae; genus Aleurites; species Aleurites moluccanus. Next base: position 7,931 of record CANXYC010877593.1, on the reverse strand, counting down.
CTCTATTAAACAACCAATTAAACTAGTTTCCATCGAAAATTCCAAGAGATTCAAGTTAGAAATTGAAGAGAACCCTAACCTAAATTTCGGCTACACCTTGAATTCAGGTGAGGATGATTTTTTCTTCATTCTTTTGATTCATTTGAGCTATATAAATGATTATAAACATGATTCGATCGATAGATTTCAAGATTGAATCGAAATTAGAGAAAACCTAAAATTAAGTTTATGTTTAAATTGGATTTTTTGTATAGGTTTTCATAATTCTAATTAATGCTTAAATATGTTAGTTATCATCCATTTAAGGCTAAATATGTGATAAAATTGATTATAGAATCGAAGAAAACCGAAGAACGCTACTTTTGCCTGTTATAGGCAAATAGGCATTTTATCGCGTAAACTATCAAACCGTCGGTTCTAGTGAGTCATATATATATTATTATGCATGTTTAAACTTTCATTTTATCAATTTGAAATGAATATGAAACCTGAATCCTTTTGACATTTTCCATTCCTTTGAATTTTCCTTGAATTCAAGCTTTGATAGTGTTGTTTATTGATGTATATAAACCCTGTTTGAGAATGCCTTTGTGTTTGTTGCCATTAGGGCTTCAATTGTGAACTTTGTCTTTTGATCAATATGTCCCAAAACTATATTTATTTGGTCCTAAAGTGGTGCAAACCAAGTTCTCGACAAAATGACCTTTGTTAATTTCCTTAAGAATCCAATTTGTTACCAAATTTTCTAAAATGGGTGACTTTCTTTGTCACTAGTGTAAATGTATCTTCTCGACATATTTTGAACTTGTATCCTAAATGAATTTTGTGAAATTTTTCCTATAATTTAATATTCCTTTGTTAAGGATAATGATTGTTAAGGATAATGATCCGATATATGTTTATTTGCCTAAATAGCTCAATTGAGCTAGAGTTATAAAAACTGAACCTTATTGATTTTCTTGCCTGTTTGATATTTTATTTGCTATCTTTAACCTATTCTAATGTTTGTATGATAGAGCTACCTTACTGATGGGGTAGTGGGTAATTACCATCAGCATTGTGCACAATGAAATTCCAGTGATACCCTAGCTGGGAAGGGTTATGGTTTTAGCCGTAAGGTCTGATCCACCTTATGCTCTTTACATGTTATATTGATAATGATATGCAATTCATGGCCTAGTTTCTGTTATATATACATGGTTATTATTTCTCCTAGTGCCTATACATCTATATTTGATGATTATAAATGATTTCCCTTGATTTGGTCTTTTGGTGTGCTATTCATGAGCCAATTGTTAGTACTTTTCATTTGTTGTTTCCTACCTAGCTTAATGTGTGATAATATATATATTGGCTCACTGAGTATGAAAATACTCACCCTTTTAGTGGTTTTATCTTTTCAGGTCAGGAGTAGAGCTGGTCCAAGATTTCTTCATCAGTGGATCCAGCTGTGTTATAATAAATATTGAACTTGTATATATTCCTTGTATATATTTTAGATGCTCTATGGATATGCAAATTATTGGGATGACTATACATAGTATGATCTATAATATTATTAGTTACCGATATTTAATATATATGAGATGTGTTGAGATCATATACGACCACAAATGATAACAGATAAACTGATTATATGGATATAGATATGTTATAGTAGGTAATGTTTATAGGTTATAAAAGGGTTATACGGGTGTCGATAGCCTTATGTTGTTCCTACATCCTAGGACTGTCATGTTCTGAAATTAGGACTTGACAGAGGTGGTATCAGAGCATAGATATACATATAGCATATAGACATGTGTCAATATGGCATAAGTGAACTATAGAGCATAGGAAATCTAGTCTCGTAATTTGTTGTATTCGTTAAATATGTGTTTATTGTGCGATAACAATATGAGTTAAATGATTGTGTTTGTCTATTGTAGTGATTAAGATGTCTACGGGAGAACATGAACAAGCTATTGAACCTGTGCCTAGGAGATCAGAAGAGCCCAACAGAGAGGCAGAAGTGGCCTCAAATGAGTCATTGATCAGAGAGGAACCAGAAGAACCTCCTAGGTCCAGGAGAAGGACAGAGGAAACCAGGGAAGCTGAAGATCCATGGAGATTTGAAGTGATGCAAGGAATGCCAGAATTGAAAAGAGAACCATAGGAATTGAGAAGTGAAAGATAGGTAGTGCCACCACTAGTCATTCCACCAGTTATTCCACTAGTACCTATGCCACTTGTTGCTGCATCAGTTGGGCCAGTGGTACAGGAGGGTTGCAGAGTGATTGATGAGGGTGGAATCAACATGCTTAACTTTTTAAAGTTGAGTCTGCCAGAATATAAAGGTGGAAGAGGTAAGGAAGTTATTAATTTTCTAGAGCAAATAGAAATGGTGGTAAGAAGACTTCCATGTTCAGATGTCAGAGTGGTGGAGCTTATTGGTTTATTATTAAAGGAGACGGCATGGATTTGGTTTTCTAGGCACATTAAGACACAATTATACAATGATGCACTACCGACTTAGGCATAATTCAGGTTCACATTGTTAGATGAATTTTTGACAAAGGGAGTTAAAACCAGAAACGTAATTCAGTTTGAACAGTTGGAACATGGTAATTTGAGTGTAAAAGAGTATGACGTTGAGTTCATCAGGTTGAGTAAATATGCTAGCAAGATTGTACATATTGAAGCATACTTGATCAGTAGGTTTAAACAGGGATTGCATGCCTCCCTATATAATGCATTGTTATCTGTAGAGTTTACTTCTTTATCCAAGATTATTGATCAAGTAGTCCAAATGGAAGAAAAGTATAAACAAGAAAGAGTAAAAAGAGAACAATAAAGGAAGGTTGAGACTAGAAAACAACAAGGAAGAGGTAAAGGGAGTTCTCAGCAGAGACAGAGACTACATCAGTTAGAACTGAGCAAAGACCACAGACAGGTGGTCAGAGGGGAGGTCAAGGTAGAGGTACCATAGGGCAATTTACATCCAAATTTTCACAAGTGTCATCTAGACCACCAGTGTAGACAATTAATGTTCCCATATGTGATTTCTGTGGGAAGAGGCACGGGGGTGAATGCAGAAGACAAATAGGTGCACATCTGAAATGTGGCCAGCATAGTCACTAAGTGAAGAATTGTACTTTGTGAGGAGAACAACAAACTATTACAACAACCCCACAACCTACTATACAAATAAGTAGAACTGACAAGAGGGACACAGGGGATAGAGGCAAAGGAAAAGGATCAAGATAAGGACAAGGGATAGAGGCAGAGGAAAAGGATCAGGATAAGGACAGGGGATAGAGGCAGAGGAAAAGGATCAGGAAAAGGACAAACTAGTGGTCAGGCACCAGCTGGTATAGGGCAAAGTCAAGTCTTTGCAGTTAATGCTCAAGAAGCTCAAAGATCAGGCAAGACGGTAACAGGTAAGATTCCTGTTTCATGTGAAATAGCTCAAATATTATTTGATTCTAGTGTCACACATTCCTTTGTATCACCTAAATTTGAATCCAAATTAGGAATTGAAAAATAATTAATGTCACTACCCTTAAAAATATTTACCCTTTGGGTGAGAGCATAGAGGTAAAATATGAATACCCAGGTTGTAAAGTAGAAATAGAGGATAGAATTTTACCAATTAACCTAGTAGAATTGCATGTACTCGAATTGGATGTGACATTAGGAATGGATTGGTTAACCACTTATCATGTAGTAATTGATTGTTATAAAAAGAAGATTAAATTTCAACCAGAGGGGCATGATAAATTTGAGTATTAGGGTGATAAGAGTGATTTGGGAATTAAACTCATTTCCACTGTTGGCGTAAGTAGATTCCTATGAAAGGGATATCCTACATACATGACAAGTTTAATGGATACTCAAAAGACTTCAAAGGGAGTTGACCAGATTCCTATTGTCAATGAGTTTCCAGACTTGTTTCCCGAAGATTTTCTAGGTTTACCTCCAGAGAGGGAGATTGAGTTTGAGATTTTAGTCTATTTAGGTACAAACCCTATTTCAATCCCACCTTATAGAATGGCTCCAACAGAACTAAAAGAGTTAAAAGTGCAGTTGCAAGACTTGTTGGATAAGAGATTTATCAGACCCAGTAGTTCATCGTGGGGCACTCTTGAGTTATTTGTTAAGAAGAAGGATGGTTCACTACAAATGTATATTGATTACAGATAGTTGAATAAGGTGACCATTAAGAACAAATATCCATTGTCCCGAATTGATGATCTGTTTGATCAATTGCAAAGAGCCAGTTATTTTTCAAGATTGACCTTAGATCGGGTTATCACCAATTGAGAATTAAGAATGAAGATGTGTTTAAAACTACTTTTAGAACCCGATATGGTCACTACAAATTCCTTGTATTGCCATTTGGATTAACCAATGCCCCTACTGCTTTTATGGATAAGTTTGTCATTGTATTCATAGATGACATTCTTATATATTCTAGAAGCCAGGAAGAACATGAAGAGCATCTGAGAATAGTGTTGCAGATGCTGCAAGAACATAAGATATATGCTTAATTGTCAAAGTGTGAATTATGGCATACTGAGGCATGTTTCCTTGGCCATATTGTGGGAAAAGATGGCATTAAAGTGGATTCACAGAAGGTAGAAGCTGTAGCTAATTGCCCACGGCCTACTAATGTAACCGAGCTGCGGAGTTTCTTAGGTATGGTTGGTTACTACGGGCGGTTTGTTAAAGATTTTTCAAGAATTATAGCTACAATAACTAAACTGACCAAAAAGCAAGAAAGATTCCTATGGACTAATGAATGTGAGAAGAGCTTCCAAACTTTAAAATCGTGTCTTACATCGGCACCAGTGCTAGCATTGCCAATAGAGAATGGCAAGTTCACAGTATATTCTGATGCATCGAGGGTCGGACTTGGTTGTGTCTTTATGCAGGATAAGAGGGTAATTTCTTGTACTTCTCATCAATTAAAGAAACATGAGTTAAATTATCTTACACATGATTTAGAGATGGTTGTAGTTGTATTTGCCTTGAAGATTTAGAAGCATTACTTATATAGGGAGAAATGTGAGATCTACTCAGATCATAAAATTTTACAATATATTATGCAACAGAAAGACTTGAACCTTCGACAACGAAGATGGGTTGAACTGTTGAAGGATTATGATTGTTAGATATTGTATCACCTAGGTAAAGCTAATATTGTGGTAGATGCATTAAGCCAAAAATCTATAAGGAGTTTAGCTCACATCGCAATTGCACGAAGACAAATAATCATAGAAGTGAAAAAGTTACTTGATATAGGAGTCCAGTTTGATTTGGAAACCTAGGATCGAAACCAAGCTTTGATAGCCCAATTCCATGTAAAAACCGACTTTGATTGATGAAATTAAAATGGCACAAGACAAAGTTCTCAGCCATGGATGTTAAAAGAAGATGTTCGAGCTAGGAAAGCCTTAGAATTCATTGTTGATAATAGGGTACTAAAATTTGGGAAATTGTTATATGTGCCAAATGTATACGGGCTTAAAGAGAAAATTATGTAGGAGATGCATTATGCATTATACAGTGTTCATCCTGGAATAATAAAGATGTATCATGATCTAAAGAAGCATTATTGGTGGTCCAATATGAAGAGGGATGTAGCTCAATTTGTCTCCACTTGTTTAGCCTTTCAAGAGGTTAAATTTGAATATCAGAAGCCATCAAGGCTATTGTAGGAGATAGAACTGCCAAAGTGAAAATGGGATCAGGTAACCATGGACTTTATGGTTAGTTTACCTAGAACTTCTCAAGGATATGACTCTATCTAGGTAATAGTTGATCGACTGACTAAGACAGCTCACTTCCTAGAAGTGAAAACCAGTTGCACAACTACTTAGTATGCACAGTTGTATGTTGACAAGATAGTACAACTTCATGGCATACCTTTAACTATTATTTCTGATAAAGGGACTCAATTTACTACACGGTTCTAGCAAAAGTTTCAAGAAGCACTGGGCACCCAATTGCACTTTAGCATGACCTTTCATCCACAGATAGATGGGAAATCAGAACGTACAATTCAAACATTGGAAGATATGCTTCAGCTGTGTGTGCTTGATTTTAAAGGGAATTAGTATCAATACTTACCCTTGATTGAATTTTCCTACAATAATAGCTATCATTCGACTATTGGCATGGCGCCATATGAAGCATTATATGGTAGAAAATGTAGATCTCTTGTGTGTTGAGTGGAACCAGGGGAAAAAAATTAAAAGGTCCTAAATTAATCAAAGAAATAATGGAGAAGATCCTTATTATTCAAGAAAGATTGAAGACAACTTTTAGCTGACATAAGAGTTATGTAGACCCGAAGAGAAAATATGTTCATTCTGCTATAGGTGATCATATATTCTCGAAGATTTCACCTATGATAGGTGTAATGAGATTTGGCAAGAAAGGAAAGTTATCATTTCGATATGTCGGGCCATTCGAAATATTAGAGAAGGTCAGCAATATGTCTTATCAGTTGGCACTCGCACATAACCTGAGCCACGTTCATCCAGTGTTTCATGTTTCCATGTTGCATAAATATGTGTCTGATCCATCATATATCCTAGAACCACAAGCAATTGAGGTTGATGAAGATTTTACTTATAAAGAGACACTAGTGAAGATAATAGATCAACAAGTCAGGCAATTGCATAATAGAGAGATCCCAATGGTTAAAGTGTTATGGAAGAATCAAACGATGGATGAATGTACCTGAGAGAGTGAGCAGGACATGAGAACAAGATGTCCCTTCTTATTCCAGTGATGAGGTACGTATAATTTAAAATTCAAGGATGAATTTTATTGAAGAAGGGTCGAGTGTAACACCCTCAAATTTCATATATAATACCTTAAATATATGTTATTTAAGTATAAATAAAGTTGATTTACACATTAGAACATCATACTTGTGCGATTTGACAAAATGCTAAAAACTGACTTTTTAGATATGTAAGCATGTCGACGTTTCGATTAATGAATGGGTTCAAAATTTTAAATTTTTAATATCACCATTAGACTCATAAGCTGGAGAAATATAAGAAATATTATTTTAGAATTGAAATGGAACAAAAAGATGATTAGTTCAAAGTTTCGGGTTCAAAATACGAATACAAGAAGTGTTGGGGGGAAAATAGAATTAGTTGAAAGTTAATTAATATAAATAGCCATCTAATTCTTCAAAAATCAGAAAATTCTCCTCCTTCCTTCTTTGTTACAGCTAAAACTCTCCTCTACCCAACTACATCAATTTCTTCCAAACTTCAAGCAAAATCGATAAAAAACTAGATTAAATTACCGTTTAAACTAGTTTCCAATGAAAATTTCAAGAAATTCAAGCTAGAAATTAAAGAGAACCCTAACCTAAATTTCGGCCACACCTTGAATTCAGGTGAGGATGATGTTTTCTTCATTTTTTTGATTCATTTAAGCTATATAAATGATAATAAACATGATTAGATTGATAAATTTCAAGATTGGATTGAAATTGAAGAAAACCTAAAATTAGGTTTATGTTTAAATTGGATTTGTTGTATAGGTTTTCATAATTCTAATTAATGCTTAAATATGTTATTTATCATCCATTTAAGGCTAAATATGTGATAAAATTGATTGTAGAATCGAAAAAAACCAAAGAACGTTGCTTTTGTCTATTATAGGCAAATAGGCGTTTTATCACGTAAACAATCAAACCGTCGGTTCTGGTGAGTCATATATATATTATTATGCATATTTAAACTTTCATTTGATAAAATTGAAATTAATATGAAACCTGCATCCTTTTGACATTTTCCATTCCTTTGATTTTTCCTTGAATTCAAGCTCTGATAGTGTTGTTTATTGATGTATATAAACCCTGTTTGAGAATGCCTTTGTGTTTGTTGCTATTGGGGCTTGAATTGTGAACTTTGGATTTTGAT
>CANXYC010877259.1:0-12867 GCA_948193065.1 Aleurites moluccanus | reverse complement strand
AGGAAATTATATGGTGATGAATATAAATGAATGAATTATAATTGCATGAATACTAGAAATGAATATTAATAATGATATCTATATTTGATATGAATATGTTTTATGAATAAGATCCAGGATATGAGTGTTCTACGGGTTTATGGTGGCCTTAAGCCTACCCTTGTCCTAGGACCGTTGCACCACTAGAGTTGGGGTGTGAAAGAGGTAGTATCAGTGTTATAGGTTTATAATCCTTAAGATAAAAGATAGATAGATGTATATGAGCTATAGTATAAGTATTGAGTAATATAATTACAGAGCATAGGATCCATGTCACGTCACGTCAATGTTGTGTATTCCTTTGGTATAGCCCTGCGCTAATCTTGTGTTTCGAGTCTAAGTTTGCTTTGTTTCTCTTATCAGTATCGAGATGCCTCCACGTCATGGCAGAGTACAAGGTCAAGGTCGTCCTAGGCTAGAATTACCTTCTGAAGAAGGTTCTGTGGGTGGAAATGGAGAAAATGAGGTTCCTCTTGTGCCACCAGTAGATGTGGTTAATATGGCTCAGCAATTGGAACAACTGCAAAGGAATTATACAATGATAGTTGAATTTATTACCTAGCAAAGACAACAGTAGGTACCTCCAGTACAGGCTCCAGAGATTCCTGTTCCTCCAGCAGTTCTACCACCCGTTGTACATCAAGAGGAAGAGGTATCATTTGAGAGATTTCTTAAGCTTAAGCCCTCAGAGTATAAAGGTGAGGTGGATCCTATAGATTTTTTAGAAGGAATTGAAGAGAAAGTACATATTCTACAGATTCCCGATAGAAGAGCTATAGAATTTGTGAGGTATTTAATGAAAGTTGAGGCTAAGGATTGGTTCAAAAGAAGCATTTCTGGTATGCTTCGGGGAAATGGAGATCTTTCTTAGGAGAGATTCAAGGAACTGGTGATGAATGAATTTCTTCCAGAGAGTGTGAGAGAAGCTAAGTCAATAGAGTTTGAGAGATTGGTTCAGACCCCTGGCATGAGTGTTTCAGAGTATGCTAGAAAGTTCAGTCAGTTAAGCAAATATGCTCATGCATTGGTGCCTACAGAAGCGGCATGGATTCAGAGATTTCGCAGAGGATTGGTGGTTCCACTATTTAAACTCCTAGCTGCTCTTGAGTTCGATTCTTACTCTAAGCTGGTGGATAAGGCTAGGATAATTAAGAATAGAGAGATGGAGGCTAGATCCGAAAGAGTTGAGAAGAAGAAATTTAAAGCAGGTAGTTCTTCTAAACAAGAAAGTGGGATGAAGAATATGGGAGTGATTCTTCAGTCAGCTTCTAGGAGTGGGTTTAGAGGACCTTCAAAGAGACCACAGCAGAGTCGGACTACTCCTAGACCCACTTCTCAGATGAGTCATGGTTCGGCTAGCTTTGCACCATCCAGGACTCCTAAACCTTTGTGTTCTACATGTGGAAAATTTCATAATGGCCGTTGTCATTATGCATCAAGAGCATGCTTTAGGTGTGGACAACAGGGTCATTTGCTTAAGAATTGTCCACAACCATCCTTTGGAGGTAGACCTCAGGCTTCTCAGGCTACAGTTATGATGAGTAGAGAGAGGAGTATTAGTCAGCAGTCAGGTGCGAGCCGAGGCATTTTGGGCAGGACTGTAGAGGCTGACAGAGAGTCAGGACAATATGTGGTTTAGGCTTCAGGATCAACTCCCATAAGTAGAGGCAGAGGTAGAGTTTAGCACAGCATGAGGCCCAGGCATCTAACACGGTTGTTACAGGTATTCTCCCGATCCAAGCTTTGAATGCTAGAGTGTTGTTTGATTCAGGGGCTACACATTCCTTTGTGTCATCATGTTTTGCTAAGAAATTGCATATGCCTTGTGAGTTGCTTGAAAATGTGTTGGTTGTTTCTACTCTTTTAAAGGAAGAGATTGAAGTTCAGAACTTTTATCCATCATGTGTGGTTAGCATAGGTGGTAAGAACTTGGATGTAGATTTGATTGAATTGCCTGTATTGGAATTTGATGAAATTTTGGGTATGGATTGGTTGTCTAAGTACTATGCTACTATAGATTGCAATGGGAAGAAGCTAATCTTCAAGCCACCTTCGGGTGAGGAGTTTGAGTTTTAAGAGGAGCGGAGTGAAGTACCATATAATGTGATATCTGCCATTGGGGCAAGAAGGTTATTAAGAAAAGGTTGCCAAGGGTATTTGGCTTATGTCTGGGACACTTGTCAGGAAGTGAAAGACATGGAGCAGAACCCAATAGTTAATGAGTTTCCGGATGTATTTTCTAAATAGTTATCTGGTCTGCGACCGGATAGAGAGATAGAGTTCGGTATCGAGTTGCTACCTGGCACGAGTCCGATTTCTATTCCTCCCTACCGTATGGCACCAGTTGAGTTGAAAGAATTGAAAATCCAGTTGCAAGATTTGCTTGATAAAAGATTCATTAGACCTAGTAGTTCGCCGTGGGGAGCACCTGTACTCTTTGTGAAGAAGAAGGATGGTTCTATGAGATTGTGTATCGACTACAGGCAGCTTAACAGGGTTACCATCAAGAACAAGTATCCCTTACCAAGAGTAGATGATTTATTTGATCAGTTGTAGGGTGTAAGTCATTTCTCCAAGATAGATTTGAGGTTGGGTTATCATTAGTTGAAAATTCGGAATGAAGATATATCAAAGACAACTTTTCAGACCAGATATGGACACTATGAGTACTTAGTGTTGCCATTTGGATTGACTAATGCACCAGTTGCATTCATGGATTTAATGAATAGGGTGTTCAGGCCATTTCTAGACAAGTTTGTCATTGTATTCATCGATGACATCCTTGTATATTCTAGAAGCAAGGAAGAGCATGAAGAACATCTTCGGATTGTATTGCAAACTTTGAGGAAGCATGAGTTGTTTACCAAGTTCTCCAAGTGTGAATTTTGGCTTGATAGTGTTTGTTTTCTCGGGCATGTGGTGAGTAAGGAAGGACTTAAAGTTGACCCGAAGAAAGTGGATGCAATCCTTAATTGGCCTTGATCCACAAACATTTCAGAAGTTAGAAGTTTCTTGGGTTTGGCAGGGTATTATAGGAGATTTGTGTAAGATTTCTCCAAGATTGCAACACCTTTGACCAGGTTTACTCAGAAGCAAGTGAAATTCCAATGGACAGATGCTTACGAAGGAAGTTTCCACAAATTGAAGACTTGTCTCACCATGGCACCTGTCTTAATTTTGCCGTCTGGTGAAGGAGGATTTGCGGTGTATTGTGATGCATCGAGAATAGGGCTTGATTGTGTACTCATGCAGCATGATAAGGTGATAGCCTATGCTTCGAGACAGTTGAGGAAACATGAGGTGAATTACCCTATGCACAATCTTGAAAAGGCTACGGTAGTATTTGCATTAAAGATCTTGAGACACTACCTATATGGAGAGAAGTGTGAAATCTACACAGATCATAAGAGCTTGAAATATATATTTCAGCATAAAGATCTTAACCTTAGGCAGAGAAGGTGGGTTGAATTGCTTAAGGATTATGACTATGAAATATTGTACCATCCAGGATAAGCTAATGTAGTGGCAGATGCACTGAGTAGAAAGTCTTTGGGAAGCTTAGCCCATATTCAAGTGAGTAGAAGATCTCTGGTGGGAGAAGTGCAAAGATTGCATGAGTTAGGAATTAGTTTGAATTTGTCAAATTCAAGAGTACTTTTAGCTCACTTCCAAGTCAAGCCGATTCTTATTGATCAGATAAGAGAAGCACAAGATAAGGACCCTCAATTGGTAAAGCTAAAGAATAATATGGGGACAGAAATATCTTCAGGCTTTACCATAATTAATAGTGTATTGAGACTGGGCAATCGATTATGTGTTCTAGCTATGGATGGATTGAAGGATGTGATTGTCAAGGAAGCTCACCATTCTAACTATAGTGTACATCCAGGTGCAACAAAGATATACCACAACATCAAGAGTTCTTACTGATAGAGTGGAATGAAAGGAGATGTCGCAGAATATATAGCTAAATGTCTAACTTGTCAGCAAGTCAAATTCGAGCATCAGAAACCTTCTGGATTACTTCAAGAGTTGCCATTGCCAGAATGGAAATAGGAGAGAGTGACTATGGATTTTGTGGTTGGATTGCCAATGACTTTAAGAGGCCATGATTCAATATGGGTTATTGTTGATAGATTAACCAAGTCAGCTCATTTCTTACCGATCAAGATGACTTATACGGCTTCGCAATTTGCGCAGATTTATGTCAATGAGATTGTCAGGCTACATGGAGTTCCAGTTTCGATCATCTCAGATAGAGGTACTTAGTTCACCTCGAGATTTTGGCGGAAATTACGAGAGTGCTTGGGTACACAGCTTGATTTCAGCACAGTATTTCATCCGCAAACAGATGGGCAATCAGAGAGGACCATCCAAACTCTAGAAGATATGCTGAGGATGTGCACTCTAGATTTTGGAGGAAATTGGGGTAAGCACTTGCCAATGATAGAGTTTGCCTACAACAACATCTATCATTCCACGATTCAGATGCCTCCTTACGAAGCATTATATAGCAGGAAATGCATATCTCCCTTGTGTTGAGATGAGGTTGGAGGAAAACATATCGAATGACCAGAATTGATAAGATATACATCAGAAAAAATTTCGCTGATCCGAAAGAGATTAAAGACAGCTTTCAGCCGTCAAAAGAGTTATGGCGATCCAAAGAGAAAATACCTTCAGTTTTCCATTGGAGATCTAGTGTTTTTAAAGATCTCCCCAATGAAAGGAGTTCCACGATTTGGCAAGAGAGGCAAGTTGTCTCCACTATTCCTTGGACCCTTTGAAATTCTGAGCAAGGTTGGAGAGTTTTCATACAAATTAGCTTTGCTGCCTAGCATGGATAGTGTGCACCCAGTATTCCACGTATCGATGCTTCAGAAGTATATCGCCGATCTTTCTCATGTGCTGCAAGTTCCAACAGTGGACCTTCAACCAGACTTGACGTATGAAGAGATTCCAATTGCTATTATGGACCGAATGATCAAGAGGCTAAGAAATAAAGATATATCAATGGTTAAGGTTCTATAGAGGAATCAAGCTATGGAAGAGTGTACTTAGGAGAGTGAGCAGTCTATGCAAGTCAAGTATCCCCATTTATTTCAAGTTTAAGGTAAGTTCTTTAAATTCGAGGACGAATTTATTAAAGGGGGGAAGAATGTAATACCCAATAATAAATATTTGATTTGATTTTATTTTATTTCTAATTTTTGAGATGTTGTCGATAAATATTTTGAAGAAATTTCAGAATTTTTGGTATGCAGGAATAATTTTGGTGAGTCAGTTTTGTAGCTTTAAAGGAACAAATTAGAAAAGTGAAAATCATGTGAGTTGCAGATTTTTATCTTTGAATCTGTAAAATTATTATGGAAATTTTGGGTATGTAAAGAGATATATTCCTTAACCAGAATTTATTTAGTTTTTTGTTTTCCTGCAGTAAGTTTAATGTGTATTCAGAGAATGTGAAAATTTGAGTCTGTTTATTGATCTTCTGTATATAGTAATGGCTGAGAAATTTCAATGAGATTGGATAATGGTAGTTCAAGAGATAGCTAATTTAATCAGACCTGCTTGGATAATTTTTGGAGAGTAAAGTCTGGGTGAATTTAGAAATTCACCATAAATTTTGTAGATCTCCTTTTGATTTGAATTTTTGTTATGATGGACCCCTGAGTGTCTATTTTAAGTGACAAAAAGAATTAAAGAGTTTGGGTGTCTGTAGCTCAATTGCGAGCTGGTTCAGTGCACAGTGACAAGGAAGGTTTTCCAGCTCGGCAGAATAATTTTAGTGCGAGGTGGCATATGCGAAGTGGGATATGCGAGATGGCATGTGCGAAGTGGGATATGCAAGGTGGCATTTGCGAAGTGAGATATGCGAGGTGGCATATGCGAAGTGGGAGATGCAAGGTGGCATATGCGAAGTGGGATATGCGAGGTGGCATATGCGAAGTGGATTTGGCGAAGTGGGAAGCTGAGAGGTTGTGGCCTATTTAATAAGGAGAAGCAGTAGCAATTTTCACGATATCTTCTTCTTCTCTTTTCTTTGTTTGTTCTCATTTCTTCTCCTATATTTTTCAAATCTGTCCCATTTATTTTTAATACATTAATACTCAAAATTAATGCATTGAATCATTAAGTTAATGCATTTAAGGCTGTGATTATCATTTTCAAGTCATATTCTTCCGGAACTCAGTTTTGGGGAAAATAAGGTAATTTTCTCCAAACTTCATTTTCTCTTTAAATTAGGAATTTTTGATAGATAGAATAAATCTATATGAGTATATAGACTCTATTATAAGTATTTAAGACTATTAATTTTGATTAATAATCAAGATGTCAGAATTTATGGAATTTGATGATTAGTGACAAGAATAGTAAGCAGATTCTTAAACTTCCGATTTTCTTAAAAGATTAATTAAATTGATGTTAGGAAGCAATAATAGAGGCTATAAGATGATTAAAATTATAAAGAATCATATTATGTATTGTTGATTAAAGAAACCCTAATTTTGAGCATTTGGGGAAATGTCATAGGAAAAGAGGATTCAAGAAATTAAAGGAGAATTATTGACTGTACCAGTAACTGAGGAAAATATACAAGGATAAATTGATTTGAGGTAAGTATGAACATTGCATATGCATATTGCTTCTCTAAAATGATTTGTCCAAGCCTTCTTAATATTCACAAATATGATTCACATGTTATATGACATTGTATTATTGACCTATTAAATAAATTCCCATGATATTCTCAAACCAATGATAATTGTTTTATGTGACTACTATATTTATCTTATAAATGACTCGGTCATCTTTTTCTTGGACCAAGCTCATATAAAACCCATTTGTTAACTTGACTGAATTTATATTATATGTTGATGGTCTTGTGACCAATATGTTTTCTTGTAAGATTGCAACTATATGACCCATGATATGGATAGAACGTTCTTCCCAATGAAAGTAAATTCATTGGTCCATTATGCACTTTGGGAACATAGCTGATAGGATTTTTATCAGTGTTCCATCTAGAGGGGATCATAAACTCTAGGCGTATGCCTAGCCAAGCATGCGTTTGCGATAAGGTAGCAAGGACTACTGATGCGCTCTGTTGTGATAGGTAGTAAGGCTACTGATACACTTTGCAGTTCTATCATGTGAATTGACAGTGTTATTCGATTGTGAGCACTTCTGTTCTTGTAAGTATAACCATATGATATTTTCTTACCCATGTTTCTTTGGAGTGACCTTTCTTTGGATTGATCCTTATATTGCATGTTCATATCTTACTGAGTTGAAGGCTCACTCCTCTTCTATGGATTTCAGGTGATAGTGTAGCTCGAGAGAGAGCTAATATAGAAGACCGAGCTTCTTGATTCATTCCTCCAAAAAGCCATCATTGTAATTATTTTGATATATATATATTCATTGAATTGTATTATCGTAATGTATGTATGAGGAGAATACTCTAGAGCTCCGTAGTTAGATTTTGAGGATGATATTATTTTGATATCTGAACTATTACATTTTGGGCTGCCCTTTTTCCTTAGTGATGTGGGATGTATCTTTTGATTGGTAAGGAACAAGAGGAAATTATATGGTGATGAATATAAATGAATGAATTATAATTGCATGAATCATATAAATAAATATTGGTAATGATATCTATATTTGATATGAATATGTTTTATGAATAAGATCCAGGATATGAGTATTCTACGGGTTTATAGTGGCCTTAAGCCTACCCTTTCCCTAGGACCGTTGCACCGCTAGAGTTGGGGTGTGACACGAAATCCTATGCTCCATTGTACACTTATTAGTTTATTTATGCCTATGACACATATTCTAAACCTTTAGCTATGATACCACTTTTGTCACATCCCACTTTTGGAATATGATGGTCCTAGGACATGGGTAAACCTAAGGTCACCAGATACCCGTAGAACCCATTAACATGCCAATTACAATCATTCATACTTGAAACCATTCATTTATTTTTATATTTTACTTGATAATTATTACTCTTAAAGAAATTTTGCCAGAGTTTCTTCTGTATTTTCAATATAATTCTAGAACATATTCATTACATTACACAACCTGCATAGAAATTATACTCCTAATTTTTCACCATCCTTATAACCTCAACTGCACAATTCATTAAAATATTCATAATACTTCTATAATCTTTACTTCATTAACTTATTCACATTATTCCAATTTAATTTCAATTGTATCTTTCATTAAACAAAACATTCATATACTCACACAATTACCTACCCAACAGTATCATGGAGCTCTAAGAGTATATAAATATGATTTCTCAAAACAAATAATTACATTTGAGTTTTTGACGTCCCAAGTCGGAGAAAATGATGACTTGGGAAAAAACCACCACTACAACCTTGTTCCTGAAAAATAATAAATAATTATGAGGTGAGTATAATAATACTCAATGAGTAATACACATATTATCTTATTTGTAAAGCTAGGTGAGGGTGTTGCTCACAAGGAAGCTAATGATGGCATAAAATATATAATAATAATGGGTTCATTAATCAATTAAAGATTCATAAAGTTGAATTCATTTGACATATAGATTTGGTTTCACATTGGCATTAAAAATTCATAATATATCATATCGTAAAATGACAAAATCATTATTAATCACTTAAGCAGAGGCTACAATCCGATAGCGTACTAATTACTCATACGATTGATCAAACTGCATGGCTAGGACCTTAACCCCCTCCTAGTTAGGATCATTAAATCACTGTGCACACTGTCATTGAAAATTCTATCATTTCATTAATGCCATACATATAGTGCTTAATCATTAGGTATCAAAAATAATTTAAGCACTTCCAAGGGTTCAATACATGAAGCATTAGGCCAATCATACAAATTCATTTAAAAGCAATCATTTGGGATTATAAAAGGGCATGAAATTAATCATGGATAATACAATTGGTATTTTTTGCCAATAATGAAATTTTATAGCAATTTCAATAATTTAATTTGAAGGCAGTGTGAAGAAAAATAGTATGTATATTACTCACCTTACTGGGCACTTTCCACTGGTACACTTTCTACTCCTTTCTTTCTTAATCTAATGCTTATGTCATTTATTCACTCTTAACTCTACATATTCAATTAATTCTAATTTAGATACTATTTAACATAAAATTACATTAATTACACTTATATTTAAGAAATTCCTAAATTTCCCAAATCACTAAGGTTTTTTTTATGTAACATTCCATACTGGCAGCGTGTGCTCCTTAATCCATATCTCTTCTTATATTTATCCGAATACTTTAATTATTATTCCTACTTAAACTAGACATATTAAGTATAATATATCCAAAATTTAGACATTTTCAAGTTCTACACATTATATGGTGATAGTTTGAACTTAACCTCACTGTCAACCATGCTGCCCTGTAACTTTGACTCAGGCAGACTATGTTCTTTTGCCTATAATTAAATTTATAATTATCCAATTACTTTGATTATTTTTTCTGTTTACTCTAGGAACATAATATTATAACATATCCAAATTTCAGATTATTTGGATCACTGTACAATTATTAATGAATTTTCAAATTTAACTAATAGTCTTAAAATCTCTATCCAAACAGTCCCTATTTCCATGCCTATAATTAATTCTATGTTTATCCAATTATAAAATTTTTTAACAACTATTTAGATAACATATAAATAATAATTTTTCATGTTTACTACTTTCCTTAAATCATACTCTAAGATCCTCATATCAATAAAAATTAATAATTGATGTTCTGTTTATTAGTCAATTCTGGCTGTTAACACTTATGACTCAATATCTCATAAATCACAAATTCAATTGAAAAACCCTTTTATATAACTATATATAATATATAAATAAATACTTTTTATGTTTAATACTTCTTCTGATTATGTCTCTATCATTCTCTGTAACAAAAACACAATAGCAAAATTCCAGAAAACCTAATTCTGGCCAGTTACGATTTTTATTCAATTACTCTCTCCTCACTTAGAATTTCATCAATTAATTTTGCAGACATAAAATTAACATATTTATTTACAACTTTCATGTTTTAATCATCCTCAAATTCAGTCATTAAAAATTCAGAATACTAACTACAATTTTCTGCCTTTAAACAGATTCCAAATCCTCTATAAACCCTAGTTCATCTTTATCTTTCATAGCTCAATTAATTCAATTATTTACTAAATTAATCTATAATACTCTTATATTCAATAAATTATCTGAGTTTAGAAACCTTACCTTGATTTAAAACACTTGAATTTCCCTCTTCTTTTTCTCCTCCAAATGATGGAATACCAAATTCCATCTATTTTCTTCATAAAGCTTCTTCCTTCCATTATTTTCTCTAACTTAGTTTTGGTTTTTCTATGGAAATTTAAGAAATAGTTTTAGTTCCTATACTAATGGTGGTTCGACCACCTCAAATGGAATTGACCATCCTTGCTCTTCTTTATATATATAATAATTATATAAAGAAAACTTGAAAGTTGGAGAGTTGTAGAAAATTCTAGAAAAGGAAAAATGTCCAATTTTCATAATTAGGTTAGAAATATTTCACAATAAATAACCACTGCTACAAACCTTGGCTGGCCACCTTACCTTATTTCTAGAATTTTTTATATAAATGGTAGGTCCCACAACTTTGTTTAGTAGCACTTTTGTCCAAAATTTTCCTTAACTGTATTTTAACCCCGAAACTTTCTGTAATTTATTCTATCTATTCTGTTTAGATTCAATCTCAAGTGTGGGAGTGAAATGTCTTATTTTAAGCTGTTACATCATTTAAAATTAGTCTAGGTCCGATTTTATATCCTAGACATCCCGTTTTCGAAAATGTCCCTAATATTATCATTAATTATAATTTTGCCATTATTCTTATTTTTGGTATTTTAAAATATTTTTCAACTCTTTCTTTTCACCAAAAATTCACATAAATATAGACGACTCTTTATCCCCCTAATCTGAGTAAAAAATTCATAAATCAACCAGACTGCTATTTCCCCGGGCGGTATAATTAACATTGGTATTTTTCGGGACAGTGTCACAAAAGTGATCCGGTTGAGGCTCAAAATTCCTGAGTGTTATCATCTACCATTCTTTATATATTTCAATAATTAATTGATCCTATTCATACTTAAATTAATATCATATCCGTTACTATAATTCAATATATCCATACTGTTTACTATACTATCTCACTATCTACTATCCTGTCTGCTGGGGTGTTACACATCTCAATCATACTATTAAGCAACATCTAAAGGAGATGTCTAATATGATTCGGAAGCTTAAGTCAGCCGGTCATTTTCTTATGGATTAATAGCAAGTTCATGTTTTCATTTGTTCCCTTCCTAATAATTGGGAGCACATGAAATTAAATTTGACTCATAATGTGAGCATCAAGACTTTTGATGATGATACTTATCATATAGAACTGGAAAATGAACATTTTGGAATAGTGAAAATTTCAGGAGATACTTATGTGATTGAATCAAGCTCTCGTCAAGTTTCAAGTAAAAAGCAAAAGCCTCACTAGAAGAAAAAGAAAAAGGGAAATAAAGTTGAGCATGAATAGAAAAACAAAACAAGGTTTAAAAGTCCATTGGCAACAAAGAGGGGTAGTGAATTAG
Organism: Aleurites moluccanus; assembly: GCA_948193065.1. Lineage (NCBI taxonomy): Eukaryota > Viridiplantae > Streptophyta > Magnoliopsida > Malpighiales > Euphorbiaceae > Aleurites > Aleurites moluccanus. The sequence goes on along the minus strand of CANXYC010877259.1, from coordinate 1,152 downwards.
TTATTTTAAAAATTAAGACCAAATAAAAATATTGATGAGGGAAGAGAAGAGAAAAATGAGACACAAGATTTTATAGTGGTTCAGCCAATACTTGCCTACGTCCACTCCTCAAAATCACTTTTAAGTATTTTACTTCCTTGATCTTTTTAACTAGGTTCAAGATCAAATCTAAGTGTTTTGGCTCACACTCAAAGTTTACAAAGTATTTTCACAGGCTCACACTTCAAACCTTTGCAAATATTTTTTCAAAGCTCATACTCAAATCTATATAAGTATTTTAATAAGGCACACACTCAAACCCGTAAGAAATACAAGAGATGAGAAGAAGGAAATCCCCTTAGATTTTTCCCAAACTCTCAATAATCAATGAGTCTTAACAATCTCAAAGATTTACAATAAATAGCACACAATAATTTATTTATAAATTTTCAGCTCTTTAAGCTATAAATATGAATGATTTGGTACAATAACTTGATGAATGGTTCTCAATAGTTGTTCTATTGTGTTTAAACTTCCCACCAACTCATAGCCATGCATGAAATAGAATTGTTTTGCGTCATTTAATGCAATTAAATATAGTTCATAGCTTTTTCAATGGCTAATTTTTTTGTCCTTATCTGCTGTGTTGCTGGTGTGACTTACCTGAAGCTAAAGAACTTTACTGCTACAACTTCACACTCAGAGCTGTAACTTTTGCTGAGTCGCAGCTGCGACCATTTTGTAGCGGTCGTGACTAACTACCCTGTTTCACCATGAAGCTACTGGACCTCTGAGACACTTTAGTAGTAGCTGCGACTTTCCCAATCACAGGCGCAACTTTCTGCACCCTTGGACCCTAAGCTATTGTACCTTCTAGACACATAAGTAATGGATGTTATATATAAGTAGCGGCTGCGACTGCCTCTGAACATTCTGAGTAGGGGCTGCAAATTTTGCCCTGTTTTGAGCCTTCACCTTTGTAACACCTCAGCCTAGCTTGAACCTATCCTTTATAGAGTTCTTAGGGGAGATATTTTTGTTTTCTTTATATTATGTTGTTAATATGTATTTATGCATGGAATTGGTATTTATGCATGTTATTTGAATTAGTTTTAGGCATAGAAATGGTTTAGAGGCTGCTAGGACTTAATCGATAAATTTTGAGTTTTTGGT
>CANXYC010876945.1:0-27082 GCA_948193065.1 Aleurites moluccanus | reverse complement strand
AGAAGAGGAGTGAGCCTTCAACTCAGTAAGATATGAACATTTTACAATGAGAATGAAATATTAAATCATGGTCAAAGAGCAAATAATTACATACATATAGGCATGAAGGAAGTCATAGGCTTTTACTTGAAAGAAAGGTAGATTTTCATAATAGTTAGGTTATATCAAATCATGTTAAATTCAAATCATGGTTCATCTGTAAAACATTGAATGCCCACAAAGAATGGCATTATCAAATATCAACTGGAAGAACTGATCACATATCATAATATACGTATCGGTAGCCTTGCTACCTTAACGTGCACACATGCATGGCCAGGCATGCGCCTAGAGCTCATGGCCCCCTCTAGGTGGAACACCGATAAAGACCCTATCGGCTGGGCTCCCAAAGTGCACAATGGACCAATGAATTTACTCTCATTGGGAAAAGCGATCTATCCATGGGTCATGGGGTTTCAATCTCATAGGAAGCATATTGATCGCAAGACCATCATCATATAATAATTCAATTCGGGTTCACAAGCAAGGACATTTGAACTTGATCCAAAAATATTGATCAAGCCATTCACAATATATGGTTTATGAATATTTATATAAAATAGATTAACAAAGGCAAATAAATAATTGGTTGTATCACTTTCAAAGAATGGAAATCAAACAAAGTGTTCATACTTACCTCTTACACCAATTTCCTTAAGTTCCTTTTAGCAATCTGCTCACTTTTAATTCTTTTTCCAATTCTGAATTTCCCCTCCTAAAACATTTTTCCAATACACAAAAATTAGGGTTTCTCCAACCAACAATGTTCCACATGATTTTCATTAATTAATTATCTTAGATACAATGGCATTCAGTTTGTAAGCTCGTGATAACTACAAATGGACTTTTATCAAACACTTGGTGTGCAACTTTCAAACTTCATTTTGGTAGGGTTAATGGGCTTATACAATAAAAATTGAGTTTCACATATCAAGTCAATAATACTCATATTACAGGGGACATTTCAAATCATATAACAGTTCAAGGAAAATGGATCTAATCAAAGCTCAAAATCAAAGGAAATTGAACAATGTTCAATCGGCCAAAGGGCTACAATTTCTCAAATGAATTTCTTAATTTCAAATAATGGTTTAGGCATGTATAACAATATATAAATGACTCATCTAAATTCTCAGTTCAATTAAAAACTTCTTAAAACTCCATGTTGACAAATTAGGCTCACTCATTTTACTGGACAGCCTGAGCAGTATATAGTAAACTAATTATTTTCTATAACAAATAATGTCATATTGATCTAAAATTTTTATGAGACCTATAAAACATATGTAATAAGTTCCATATTAAATTTCATCCAAAACAAATATCATTTGCCTTATGAACTAAATTAGTTACAATAACTAAAATATTATGTTTTACACATAATTACTCCTTGATGGCCTTGACTAAATTATATATATCTCTAACTACAAGTATCCAATTACTTCAATTATTTTTTAGTATTAAACTAAACATATGAGGGTACAACATATCCAAAATTCAGCTTAATATCTTCTTTGTATAACATTTGGTGACTATCTAAATCTTACCTTGTTCTTATGTAATAGTCAATCCAGGTAGGTTCTATTATCTTGGTTGCATATCACAATGTACATATTCAATTGAAAAACTATTATACATCTATTTAGATAACATATATTGGAACATACATTTTTTATATTTTACACTTTGTCAAAATCGTTATTTAAGGTCATCAAAACTCAAGTGTAAGTTTCTGCCTTAACATGTGTTTAACACTAACATTTTTAACAACTACTACTATATAGCTTAAATAGATGGGAAGAACAAGAAATTAATCAATTTACCTCTTTTTTATCAAAATGGCAAAAACAATAGGTCACTTCCTCATCAAATTGTGCTTGATTTCTTTAGGAATCTTGGGTGTAGGTTAGGTTAATTCAAAGTTTTACTAGGTTTTCTATCAATTTTTCTTTGAAATTTGAAGAAAAATGGAGGAGATTTGTAGAAATGAGGTTCATCCTATTCAACAATGGAGGAATGAAGGAAATTTTTGAATTTGTGAAGAATTAGAAAGAATTTATATTAATTAACTTTTAGGTAATTTGATTTCCCCCCGACACTTCTTGTATTCAAATCTTTAACCCGGAACTTTTAACTATTTTCCTTTTTATCCCATTTCAATTCTGAAATAATGTTCCTTATATTTCTCGATCTTATAAGTCTAATGGTGATATTAATTATTCACATTTATGAACCCATTCGTTAATCGAAATGTCGACGTGTTTACCTACTTATCGAGTCCATTTTTGTAGTTTATCCTAATTTTCACATATGTTATTCCTATAGTTAAATGAAATGTTTTCATACTTAAATTAAGCATTATTAAGCTTAAATAGATGAAGTTTTACGGTGTTACACTCTACTCCCTTTAAAAAAAATTTGTCCTCAAATTTTAAACACACATATCTCGTCCATGGAATAAGAACAGGTACCTAGTTCTTACACCCTACTTGATCTTCCTCGTACATTTTTTCATTATCTATTTCTTTTATATTACTTTGACTTTTGATATCTCTCTACTATATAATTATTGATCTTGATTATTTATTGATGTTTATTCGTAGGTCAAATCTCCATCGACTTTAATGATTTATAGTTTGAAGATATGTAATGAATTGAATGCTTATTTATGTAATAGGAAGATATAGAATATTAAACGTGCATAGCTTAGGTTAAAAGGAAGTTTTAATCGATAGGATATATTGCCTACTTTATGTAATATTCCAATGATATTTTGAGATATTTTGAGAACCTTTTGATTGTTCAACATGGGTTGTTTTGATTGAATAGTCTACTCTTACTTAGGTAAAATTATATTCTGGTGATGTTTTTGGTAGGTTTGGCTTTTGATGTTTAAATCTTATGTATTAGGAACAGATTTCGATACATTTTTCTTCATGTTCGGCTATCCATAATATTCTTCTAGATCATGGTATACTTTAATTACCATTAGATGATCATTGTAAAGTACATATTGTATTTTTTTTATAATTCATTCTTTAAACTCATTTATACCTAGCATACTTAACTATTGTCCATATTTCAATACTATATTATCAATGATAAACTCAAGAATTTCTTAGCTTAACATCTTCTTTCAAACTCAATATATGAAAATCCATATCTTATACTATTTTAATCTCTGCAATTAGTAACACTTCCATTTGAAATTGGGCTATCATAGCCTAGTTTTGATCTTGGGACCTTAATTCAAATGAACTCCACACATATAGCAATTCTTTAATCTCCTTTATTAATGGTTTTCATGATATAACAATGTGAGCTCGGCTTCTCATTGATTTCCTACTGAAAACATTAGTTCTTATCTTAGTCTTTTCTATCTTATCGGTTCTCTAAAAGTTTTAAGTGATAACTTGTTTATGCTGCATCAAAACTTAATCCATTCTAGCTCTGGGTACACTCTAATACATTGTGAACTTACCAGTTTCCGTCAATAAAATTAACACAAGTATCATCACAAAGTATATCTTTAACATTTAGAAATTCTTCTCGCATTCATCTATCTATTGAAATCTCTCTTACTTATTTGTCAACTTAATTAATAGGACATTCATTTAAGAGAAATCTTTAATATATATTTTGCGGTAACCAGTCATACTAAGAAAATATTATACTTCTACTATATTAGTAAGGTATGGCTAATTGTTACAAAAAGTTCTATTTTAATGTCATTTGTTTATTGTATGTTTATGGAAGTACATTTTAGTGAATTAAAATTTATTTTTTTCATTGGTCGGAAAACTATTTAGAGTTTGACTACTGATGCTAGGGTCTTTGGTTCATAAGTTTATAGGAGCACAATTGATATATAGACATATGTGTGTATGCATGAAAAAATTCATTTCATAAATATGACATTTGATTTACTATAGCTTATGAGCCTTAGGGTTATATTCTAAAGTTAAACTTTATAAAGACTTAGTTTGAAAAAAAGAATCCCACTACACTGGAGCAGTTATACATCTAACTATATGTAAGATAAAAGTCTCACATAGGCTAGATAGTACTACATACCTTTTATGTTTTAAAATTAGCTAAACAACTTAGCATTGAATTTATATTTTTAGATACTGTTCATTTTCTTTTTCTTTTCATTTAAAATAAACAAATATAAAATAAACTTGTCCACATGTGACTTGAAAATTTGAGTTATCTCATCTAATTCATCAAATCTTTTGAATGTAATTTAAGTATTAGCTAATCCTTATGTAATTCTAGAATTTCTCAAAATGTCACTCATCTTAGTACTACCCTTGCCTAAGCACATTTAGCTTCAGAGTTATGGTGGAACCCATTGTATTAATATTAATGTGATTGCATCTTACAGTGAACTACCTAATTGTACAAATCCCTTATTTAATGGCTCTTGCAATTGCATCTTCAGTTTCTTTTGTTCTGTTAGTGTTATTTGATACAGTGGAACTAATTCAAGATCGAAACTCAGATAAACATCTATGTTTTGCTAAATAATGAATAGCTCTACATGTTCTAATTATATAGTATTTACAAGTTATTTCCTAAGAATAATTATTCTCTAATCACATCCTCTTTATATTTGCTCAAGTAACTTCTTTTATGTTTCATCTTTATTAAATCCTTCCCTATTCTAAACATATGTCTAATCTTATACCTTTACAGTACAATAAATATTATTCAAATACTAATCTTCTAGTTATACACTAGATATATGTTAAACTACAATGATTTTTATTCATATCTTTCAGATATTAGTCACTTTAATAATATCTTATAATGTTTATCTATCTCTAATAATTCTTTTACGTGATGTTACAATAGAAACATAATTAAATAAATAAGCATATGCTTTAATACTAAGACATAAATATATCTTTTCTACTCGGAAGATCATACCTATCATTTGACTAAAAGTAGGGAAATACTTCTAGTTAGTTTAATTCAAGTGGAGCACTTCTTTTCCTTTATGTATACTACTTCTTTCTCTCTTCATTAATCTTTGCCCTTGCCTTTTTCTGTTTGCTTGTTGATAATCATTTTTATTCCTCTGTCTTTGGCTTTCCCAATATGTCCAATTTCAAATGAAGTGCCCTTGTTCTCCACATTTTAAACAAGCTCCGATTACAAACCTACATTCTCCTCTGTAGCGCCTATGACATCTAACACATACCTCATTCAGATATGTAATATTTTTATCCCTCTTTGGTCTTGAGTTTTGTTCTTAGATGTTTATGTTCCTAGGCCTTTTGTGTACTTTTCTCTCTTCCCTTAACTCATGTACTTCTTTTCTCAATTGCCTAATCTTTTCCAATATAGTTTGTATAACACTTGATGTACCACTCAATTCAACTTCCTGTACTTGCCTTGGACTTTTAGACTATCGTACTAAATCAACTCTTGCTAAGGAAAATGGATCGAATCAAAGCTCAAAATCAAAGGAAATTCAATGTTCATTCGGCCAAAAGGCTGCAATTTCTCAAATGAATTTCTTAATTTCAAATAATGGTTTAGGCATGCATTACAATATATAAATGACTCTCCTAAATTGTTGGTTCGATCAAAAACTCCTTAAAACTCCAAGTTGTCAAATTAGGCTCATTCATTTTGCTGGACAGCCTAAGCATTATGCAATAAACTAATTATTTGCCATATCAAATAATGTCATATTTATCTAAAAATTTTATAAGACCTAAATAACATATTACTAAGCTCCATATTAAATTTCATCCAAAATAAATATCATTTGCCCTATGAACTAAATTAGTTACAGTAGCTAAAATATTTTGTTTTACACAGAATTACTCCCTGATAGCCTTGACTAAATTACATATATCTTTAGCTGCAAGAATCCAATTACTTGAATTATTTTTCCTATTAAACTAGACATATGAGGCTACAACATATCCAAAATTCAGCTTAATAGCTTCTCTATACAACATTTGGTGTCTATCTAAATCTTACCCTATTCCTATGTAATAGTCAATTTGGTCAGGTTCTATTTTCTTGGCTGCATCTTACAATGTACATATTTAATTGAAAAAATATTTTATAGCCATTTAGATATCATATATTGGAACATTTTTCTTTTTTTATACTTTGTCAAAATTATTCTTTAAGGTCATCAAAACTCAAGTGCAAATTTTTGCCTTAACATCTGTTTAACATTAAAAATTTTAACAACTATTATTATATAGCTAAAATAGATGGAAAAAACAAGGAATTAATCAATTCACCTCTTCTTTAAGAAGATGGAAGAAACCCTAAGTCACTTCCTCTTCAAATTTTGCTTGATTTCTTTAGGAATCTTTAGTGTAGGTTAGGTTAATTCAATGTTTTACTATGTTTTCTATCAATTTTGCTTTGAAATTTGAAGAAAAATAGAGGAGATTTGGAGAAGTGAGGTTCAGCCTGTTCAACAATGGAGAAAGGGAGGAAATTTTTTAATTTATGAAGAATTAGAAAGAATTTATATTAATTAACTTTTAGGTAATTCGATTGTCCACCTCGGCACTTCTAGTATTCGCATCTTTAACCTAGAACTTTTAACTATTTCCCTTTTTGTCCCATTTCAATTCTGAAAAAATATCCTTATATTTCTTGAGCTTATGAGTCTAATGGTGATATTAATTATTCACATTTCTGAATTTATTCGTTAATCAAAATATCAACGTGCTTACCTACTTATCGGGTCGGTTTTCACGGTTTGTCCTAATTTTCATATATGTTATTCCTGTAGTTAAATGAAGTATTTTCATACTTAAATAAAGTATTATAAAGTTTAAATGGATGAAGTTTTAGGGTGTTACAAAAATCCATTTTGACTCAAATTTATAGCACGAGAATAAAATCACTATACCTTCAAACCATGACTGAGTTCGAGGATTAAGTTTTCGTTTTACAATAACTTTCACTTTGGCATATCATTTAATAATTGACTCATAAAAGTAGGATTTCATGAGCAATTTATAAGGATGGAAATTTATACAATGCATGAATGACATATAAAAGAGCACATATATAACATTAAAGTAAGGAATATAAGGTAAACACAGTCCGGTTTAATGTCACGGTCCGGTTTGTTTATATTTGGAGTCGACTTTGATCTTCGATCAATTGTAAATCAGTTTGGCATGACCCAAGTCTGTTTGGATGCAAAATCACATGTTCACACTAAGGTAAGCACACAAAGTTTTATTCTGAAAATGCTACTAGCGCTAAGGAAAGCACACAGGGTATTGTCTGAAAATGTCGCTAGTGCTGAGGTAAGCACTTATGGTTTTGTTTGAAAACAATGTTGATACTAAGGTAAGCACACGGAGTTCTATTTTGAATATGTCATTGGCGTTAAGGTAATCACACAAGGTTTTGTTTGATAATGCTTATGGTGCTAAGGTAAGCACATAGGGTTTTGTTTGAAAATGATGTTAATGCTAAGGTAAGAATGCAGAGTTTTATTTTGAAAACGATGTTGATGCTAAGCAAGCATATAGAGTTCTATTTTACAAATGTCGTTGGCACTAAGGTAAGCTCACTTGGTTTTGTTTGAAAATGTCATTTGTACTAAGGTAAGCACACAAGATTTTGTTTGAAAATATCGTTTGTTCTAAAGTAAGCACACAGGGTTTTGTTTGAAAATGTCGCTTGTGCTAAGGTAAGCATGCAGAGTTTTGTTTTGAAAATGATGCTGATGCTAAAGTAAATATGCATAGTTCTATTTTGAAAATGATGTTAATGTTAAGGTAAGTGCACAGAATTCTGTTTGAAAATGAATAAGTGTCAAGGGTTGTTTGGGCTTTTGAAAATAATTTTGGGGTGCAAAGGGTTGTTTGGGCTTTTAAAAATTATTTTGGGGTATCAAAGGTTGCTTGGGCTTTGAAAATATTTTGTTGTGATGCAATTAAGGTTTGATGCAATTCAATTGAAAAGATTTTGAGTTCAAGAAGTCATAACTTTCTTGATAATAATTCTGATTTTTTTTCCTTTCTTTATGTAGTCTTTTGCATATTAATTTTGTCATACTTACCATATGACTCATGAAATGGAGCTAGTATTGATATTCAGGATAAACAACTTTATCTACTGGCAAATACTTATTCGTATATGAACATGTAATTTTGCACCTAAATAGACTCGAACATGTGCCGAACTAATGGGCAGTCGACCGGAGATCAAAGTTGACTCTGATACAGACAAACTGGACCATCCAGATTGATTAGTGTCAACTAGAGGTTAAACCACTTTAAATCGGGTGAATCATACTAGATAAGGATTAGAATAAGCCTGGTGGTAGCAGCCCTTGCCATTAGCGATAGCGCTATGCCCTCATAGCAACGCTACCACATGCACATACAGCACTTGATGGCGCCGCAACCATGGCAAGATGTTGCCGCTAGTGCCTTACCTTGCACTATTGCAGCCATTCCTATTGCCTGTAACCGCCAATGTTTAGCTCAGGTGCCAACAAGAGCAAAACATGAATCCCACATCAATTTTCGATCAGATTTTTCTCATATGTTTTCCTATAAATAGAAGCCTCAATTTACTTCTCAAAATATGCCAGAACAACTAAGTTGATCTTTTCTTAGTTGGTTCTCTCTTCTCTCCCTTTATTCAGCCTTTTTTTTATCATAAGCGGTTCATCTCTCTTTGATTTTGAACCGATTCCTTCAACTCTTCTTGAGTTGGAGGAATAGAAGACCTAGATTTGATCTATCTTTGAGTCAATCTATTATCACATTTGTATTAATTTGACTAATTAATTCAACTCGGTAATTAAAATTGGATAATAATCAAACCTTTGGACTAATTTTGTTACTAAATAAAGGAGGAACTCTGATCTGGACAAACCCTAAGATGTCCTTCGCCTAAGTTACAAAGCAAGGTACCGTGTTCTAAACTCAAATTAAACTCATCTTTCCTTCTTTTAATTGGTAAAACATCAATTAAACAACCAAAATATGATAAAATAGTTAAAGTAAAATCAGACTTTTCCTAAAAAAAGACCTAACCCCATTTGCAAAAAGGGAAAACTGCATAGGTTTTGATTCTCATTCCAAAGGATACACAGGCAAGCTGTTTCATAGCTTTAAATCTAAAAACACCAAACACTTCCTTTTTTCTTAATCTATTTTGTATTTATTGTAATTTCAGGGAATGTGTGGTTAACCTAGAATTCCCATTGAGGGCTAGAATTAACATCCTCTATTCTTGGGCTTTTTGATGTAAATAAACCTCTTTTACTTTCTTTACTTCACTTTAATGTTATGTTTATATTATTTAGTTTATTATACTTTATTTATGCATCTTATAATTACCACTATTATACTTGTTCATGAAATATTATTTTCATAAATTATACTTGTTCATGAAATATTATTTTCATAAATTAATTGTTAAATGAAAAGCCAAAATGAGAGTTACTTAAAATCGAAAACCTAATCTCCGAGCTCAGTCCCGGTTCGAAGGTTTAGTGATTTTGTCTTTGGGTTATACTTTTGAGTCATACCCCTCCAGCTTATTTAATAAACAAGCTGGTCTGAAAAAGCACATAGATCTCCTCCAGCCATTCATTATGGTCTGGGTTGCTATACTAGTGCTCAGTGATGTAAGAAAAATAATCCCAACTGGTCAAATACCCAGAAACTGACCCATCTTCCCCAGGATCCTAGTTCCCTGATAAAAAGTGGTCAACCCCATGGCCATCAAGTAAACCATCCTGTAACTATAGCTCATTGTGATGAAGGAGCCAATTCCATACCATAGGCAATACCATAAAAAATCCTTTGGATCTAACTCCAAACGCCAAGTAGTCCACTCCCTCTGAGAATCAAAACGGATCAAGGTTCTGTGCATGCAATACCTAGCAAAAAAATAGGATAGCCTATCTAGAGAATTCACTATCTGAAGGTAATCCTTTGGCCAGACCTAACTCATTCTAAAACAGAAGTCAGAGATAAAAAAAGGGACCTCAGCAAAAAAGGATTGATAAAAGAAGAAGTTCTTACCTAAAGGATAACCGGGCTAATTGATCAAAGCCCCTTAGTCTTACAAAAGATTGTCCAAGTTGCGCAAAGCCTCATCTAAAAAAAAAATAACTCAAACCCAATCCGACCATTAGCCTTACCATAGCTGACCTCAGCTGATCTGATAGGACCAACCAAACTCCATGTCCTAACTTGACCATAGCTTACCTGAACCGATCTGATAAGACCAATCAACCTCAAGGCTAAACCTGACCATAACTTTCCAAAAAGAACCTTTAGGCAATATCTGACCTCATCCTTCTAAGTTAGTCTTTAAACCAAGACTAATCATGACGTCATCCTCAATCCCCACCAACTAAAACTGAATGTGGCTTCAACCAGCAGCATTGCTAAAACCTTATCCTTCCATTGTCACTGCCCTATAAGTAGACAAACCAATGCTAAACAAATTATCAACTCTCTCTTAATCTTTGTGACCACCAAAGTGATCTAAGTCATCATTCCCTAAAAGTGAGCCATCTCTTTAACTCACAATCCCCAAAAATAGGTTATCTCTACAAAAGTCCAAATCACCCTTGGAAAGCCCAAGTCAAAATTACCTCATCCTTTCAACCAAATTCCAAACCAAAGCAAAACATAATCCTTCCGACTTACCAAGTTATCCTTTTTTCCAAAAGTGGGGCATCCTACCAAAACTTCGATCACAAATCTGAATAAAAGTGTAGGTCAGCCTTTGCATAAAAGTTCACATCGTCCTTATTTGCATCACTAAAAGAGACAAACTCATCATCTAAAAGATCTTGATAAGTTGGCACAACCCATTCTCCCTCAAACATAGTGGGCTTTATAGTTTCGACCTTGCCATCTTCTTCTACCTCCATCTTCAAGAAGGAATCCTTCACCTCAAATTCTAACTTCTTAAGAGATAGTACTTCTAGAAAAATCTCGAACCCAGGATATATCTTGCCATTGAATTTTCATGGCTCAGGATAACTAAGGTAAGGCAAAATGTGCCCTTACTTTATGAACCAATCCCTAAGGTGGAATTTTTTTCTTGGAATACTTTCTCTTTATCGGGTTCATACCCTAGCCCTTGAGTGGTAGTTTGCCCTTTAAAATTAAGCAGTTATAGGATTCCTTAGTTTCTAGGTCCTAACCTGATCCCAGAAAAGAAAGTCATATTCTTTAGGATATTAGCTACCCTTGGATCATACCAATCTTCGATAATCATGGCTATTTGGAAGCGATTCATATGGGGTAAAGAATAAATGGTGATGTTAACCACATTGATATCTTTTTCAGGAGCAGCATGTATGGTTGTGATCTTTCCCTCATATGGAATTTTGATCTTTTGGTGCAAGGTAAAAGGAACACCTCATAGGGCATGGAACCAAGGACGTCTTAATATTAAGGCGAAAGGTGGCGAAATATCGATAACTACAAACTTGACCACCAACTCAATAGGTCTGTCCTTTATCACGATCTTAAAGTGTAATACCCTATAAATTCCTAACTCATATGCATGAATTAATTCTCAGTATATGGTCCATTAGTCTTGAAATGATGGAAAATAATTTTAGAGACACAGTTAAAAAGCGAACTTGATACTTTTTCGGAAAGCGGCGGTGTCGGGAACACTGCCAAGAAAGTAGCTGTCCGGTCAATAGAAGAATTTCTGAAGTTGATCTGAGCGTAAAAGATCACCATAATTTATGTATAATTTTGGTAAAAATAAAGAAGTGAAAATCATTTAGGAACACTGAAAAAGTAACTAATGGCAAAATGGTAAATATAAGGAACTTTAAGGTGAATAGTAGAAATTGGTCGGTCGGGGTTACAAAATGACTCCGGAATTATTTTTATAAATAAGTATAAATTAAAATAAGTTTATTGACTCCTCACTCTGATATCTAAATCTTAACAGAATTGACAGAATAAAGTACAGAAGATTTTGGACCGAAGTGTGATGGATGAAAGTTGGAGGAGTTAATTGTAATTGTGCCATATGATTTTTCTATATCAACCAACACTTAGGAAATTTATTCATTCTTCTTCTTTCTTCTTTCATGGTGTTGAACCTTGGTTTCCATTCTCCATCCATTATTTCTTCATTTCTTACAAGATTACTAAAGAAAATTCATAGAAATCTTGCATATCAACTTAGCTCACTTCATTTCCATCATTAATTTGTAGCAAGGAGAAAAGAAATTCAAGGAATCATTGAAGGAAGATTTCGGCCACATCATCTATCTTAGGTAATCCATTTCTTTGTTAAATCTTTTGGTTTGTTTAGGTGTTATTTAGGTTCAATTGAATGGGTTTGTAGTTATATTGCATCATTTGGTACCATTTGTTAGAAATCCCTAATTTGCCTATTTAGATTGAAGTTGTAAGAAATGACTTGATGATTTAGAGTTAGATTTTGTTAATTGATGTCAGAATTAGTCAATTGAATGTGTATAGGCAACTAAATGATGGATTAATTAATGTAGAATTGAAGTTTGAATCAAAGTGTTTTATTTTACCCTATTGGAGGAATTTCGGTGGAAGTGAGCATTTCAAAGGGATTTGAAGCATTAGGTGAGTCTATTTTGCATCAAATTACATGTCTATTTGATAGAATTAATGATTGGAACCCTACCTTAAAAACCTCACTTTGGCCGAATGCATGGTATTATTCACCATGCTTTGTTTTTGCTTGTTTTCTTCATGAATTCCATAGCCAATTTAACCTCATTTGATGTTGTTTAATTGTGTTTCTTTGATGCCTATATCTTTGTTGACAATGTATCTTTGTGTTTGTTGAATTGGGCAAGTCAAGTTTGCACCTAAACCTAACCTATTGGCTTGCTATTGTATGCCCACCATATGTTTGATGAAATGCCTAGTTCATTTGCCTTTGGCCTATTGGTTTGTATTCCATAGTCCTACCATTCGAATGTCATTATCGCCAACGATGTTGGCATGCCAATTTACCTAGTGTTTTTCCACCACCGAACCAACTTTTGTTCCATGTCCTTCTTTATTGCCAAACCAATTACCATTTATTGTATGTTATCTATAACATTACCATTTTTCTTATTGATAACTGAATTGACTAATATTGAACTAATTGATATTGGACTGATTGATTGTTGGATGCCATTATTGCATAATGGTATCCCTTGTTATATTGACCCTTATATGGCTTGGCAAAGCTACCGATCTGACAGGGTAGTGGGAAAATACTATTGGCGATGTGCACATTTTATTACTGATACCCTAGCTATGAGGGGTTATGGTCCTGGCCATAGGGTCTGATCAGCCTTATGCTTACTGATACAGATATGTTACTGGAGACTTATATGGTCCATACGGATTATTGGAGATTGTATGATTTCTTTTCATACAGTCCATCCCTTTATCTATCTTTCCATATGATACCGAGCCTATATTGTATTCTATGACTATATTGTACCCTAATATTGATTATGTATACTATTATCCTACTTATTGATACCATTGCTTTATTGATACCTACTGTTTATTGTTGATGCATATAGATTCACTGAGTATCATCTATACTCACCCTTTTCATTGTTTACCCATTTCAAAAGAGGAGTAGGCTGCAGAATCCTGTCATCTATCTCCTGAGGATTTCTGCTACAGATAGTCTGATGTATATTTCTGATATTTTAAGTATTATTATTTTGGTGTTCATTATCTAGCTGATCCATGGGGTATGTAAGGGTTAGCTAGGAGATGAACATGTGTATATGATACTTGATGGTATATATGATTTATATGATGATTAAGTGAAATGATATATGACTGTTACAGCCAATTGCAGAAATTACAGAATGAACTACAAAATAACAGAATAGATGGTAACTAATTAATATGAATAATATATTGTGGTTTATAGATTGTGTATATGATACTGGGTTCTACGGGTGCCGGTCTCCATTGGCATCTCCCATACCCTAGGACCGTCGCGATCCGGGAAACTGGGTCGTGACATAAAGATACCATCTACAATTCTTTTTGAATTATCATAAGCCCTTATCACCATCTCTGACTCATCTAAATCCTCCACACTTATGCCAATCTTGGCAAGGATTTGTCTAGGACAAATATTAATGGATGACCCATCGTCATCCATTACACATGAGGTTTTTCTACTTTTAAGCTCAATTGTTATGAGCAGAGGTTTAACATGCTTCCTCCCTTATGAAGGCAACTCCTCATTTCCAAAGGTAATTAAATCTTTCTTTTCACTCTCTTGTTCGTCTGACTTTATAATCCTTACTATTTCTTCTGGAGTGGTTAAGGTTGAAATGGTAATGCTAGATAAAGTTTCTAACATTGCTTTCTTTTGTTTTTCAGATGACATAAGCAATTCCCATACGCTAATGTTAGCTTGGCTTTTCTTACATTGCTTTAGGACAGTGTCATCTTCCACTTTCTTCTCATTTGCAACCTTAACTTCTTTTGGAGCCTTCTCCTTCTCACTATTCTTCTTCTCATTTGGCTAATAAAACCGGCCACTTCTAGTTACATGGGCCACGATCACTTATTCCTCATCCCAAAAATTATTATTTTCATTATCTTTGTCATCACTATCCCAAAATCCAGTCATAGCAATGAACTGATTATACCCCGAGTATCCATCATTATTAATATTATCGTTAACAGAAGAATCCATGACTTGCTCAATGGATAATTCTGATCTGATAAGGTAAACATTGTTTGGTGGGGTCACAACCCTATGGTTGGAAATGAGCTATTTTTAGTACTGGGCTCTTCTCTTTCTGGATCAGGTATTTTTCTTGCTATCAATCAAATCTTGGATTTCATGTTTAAGTCTTCAGCATTGTTCAGTATGATGACCAGCCATTTGATGGAATTGTCAATAAGCATTGTGATTGAAATTTGGGGGTAAAGGATCAGGTAAAGGTTTTAGCTCTAAAGGTCTCAAAAGTCCTCTTTTCTGAAGCTTTTCAAAAAATTTGGACATGGGTTTATTGAGCTTGAAGAAATTCTTTTATTGACGAACAATACCTACATCCTTCATTTTAGTATTTTTCTTATTTCCACTCGAGCTGTTATGACTATTATTACTCCTTTTAGCTCTATATTTCTTTTCATTCAATATATACTCTACTCGGATACCGGCTTCATATAGCTGCTAAATTTAAAACTTAATTGGTTCTCCTTAAATCAATTTAGAACTTAATTTAATTAATCAAAAAATTAATTTTGGATTTAATTTAATTAATCTAGGATTTAATTTGGACTTAATAAATATCTTTGCATTTTAGAATTGAGACTTCAATTAGACATAATTCTCCGTCTTCCTTTGACTTCAAGAAGAACATAAGATAAAGCATCCAACTCTTCTTTTTAATTACAGTTTTTCTGATCTTCTTCTTCTTCTTCTAAAATAAAAAATAAAAAAAAAATATGATAAACCAGACTTAAAATCAAACCAACTCGTTTGCAAAAAGAAATAACTGTATGGGTTTTGATTCTCATTCAAAGGAATACGCAGACACACTTAGTCCAAGTGGTAAATCTAAATTAAAATAAACAATTTCTTCCTCTTATCACTATCTTATTTTGGGGAATGCGTGACTTTTCTAGAATCCTATAAGGGCTAGAGAAAGTATCCCTATTCTTCATTTTTATTGTAATTATTTCTTTCAATTACTTTAATTTTATTCTTTTTTTATATTATTGTATTTAATTTATTTAATAATAAATTATCCATTTATTCTTGTCATTCCATTATATTTTGTTCATGAAATTTTTATCATTAAAGTTATTTTTATATTAATTAGCCAAATAAATCTTTTAAAAAATAAACTAAAAACTTAGTTCTCAAATTCTTTTTGGTTTCAAAAAACTATTGTATTTTCCTTAGGGATAAATAAAATAGAGTCAAATCATGGATTTTTATCTTATATTTTTTCAATTAAAAAAAATAAAGTAAGGTGGCAACTCTTGAAAAATTATTTTCAAAATAATTAAAGAGATAATTTCTAAAAAATAAAGGCGATAGCCGCTTCAATTCTGAGATCGAATCCGAATAAATATTTTGATTCTTAACGAATCAAATCGAAACTCGAGCGAGGCTTAGTCGGTTACCATCAAAAAAGCTCCTTGCCTTATAAATTTGTCACTTAACTCGTATGTATTGAACTTCAATCAAATTGTTAAGTCCCCTAACACAAAATATAAAGGTATTAATATTCATTACAAGTCTATATACCCCTCATAAGTGAGTATTCATATCATGCACTTAGTACTCATTTTATATAAACCTTATGATTAACAATTCAATACATATATGGCATATCAATTCAACTTAATATGTAACACCTTAAGTTCAAACTAAACTAAACTAATCTAACATAGGCTTAAAGCCTAGCCAAATCATCAAATAAACATGTATGTCATATGAAACACAAATCTTACTTAACTATATGCATATGAAACATATAAGCAAGAAGATACACGTATATGTATGTAAAAGTTAATGTGATTAGCTCAAGGAACCATAACTAAGTTTAGTTCAAAAGAAAACAAAGGTGAAAGACTATGGGTGTTAGATTCCAAAAGTTTAAGATTTTAAAATTCAAAGTTCAAAATTGTTCTATATAAAAAAAATAAAAAATAAAATTGTATTCTCTTGTTTTAAAAATTTGAGACAATTAAATTCGAAAATTTAATACTTTTGATACTAATCAATTCAAATCGGTATAATTCAAGAATTAGATAAATTAATTCTTTAATAAAAATTCATCAATCAAGATTATAAAAGTCTAATTCATAAAAACATTAAATATTTAAAAAAATTTTAAATACAAATAAAATTCATTGGTCTTCATAAAAAAAATCACGTATTGACTAATAAAAAAACATGCAAAATGATGCAATTTTTGTTACAAAATGAAATGTTTATCATCATCTTCTTATATTAATAAATCTTCATAACCTTTTAAATATGGTCTAAAAATTCAAGATTACTCTTAAATATGTTTTAAAAACTTAAGATAATTTTGTGCTTTTTATGTTTTAAGATGTGTAAAACTATTTAAGAAAATATATTTATAATTCAATTTTTTTTTTCTCTGTAGTAAATATATTACTATATATATTATATATTAATATTTTTTAATTTCATATATTTACACTTTTTTTTTTCTTCTTCAATACATATATTAATATATTCCCCTTTTTTTTTTCAATACTTATATTTTTGTACATATTATATATTAATATTTTTTTATCTATATTTTGACAGAATTATTATGAATTCACAATTATTCACAATACATGTGAAATAGTAAAAGTTATAAAATTTAATATTTTATTTTATATATATATAATAATTTTACATATATTTATATAATAATTCTTCATATAAGAGTACATATATTTATTTACATACTATATTACTATGAATAATAATATATGTAAAACAGAAAAAATAATATATATATATATATATATATTGAAGCAAATCCTAATAAAGAGATGGTTAAATCCCATATGTGGTTAAATTATTATGTTTAATTATTAAATTTTTCTTCAATTTTTTAAATATTTTTTCAAATATTATAAAATATTAACTGACAAATTTATATCCAAATAGTTTAAATTTGATGTTGTAAATAATTGGCTAATTAATATCAAATTAATAATATATTGATTAATAATTTTATATTCAAATCGCATAAATTTAACATTTTATATATAAATTTAATTAATTGACTAATTTATATCTAATTAATAATATATTGATTAATAAATTTATATTTAAATTATTTAAATTTAATATTTCATATTCAAATTTAATTAAATGATTAATTTCTATCCAATTAATAAAATATTAATCAATAAATTTATATCAAAATGATATAAATTTGATGTTTCAAGTATAAATATAATTATTAAATTCGAATTAAACAGATTAATTCAATTGAAAAAAAATTGAGAACTAGTTGAGCAGTCTATTCGGTCCACTCTCAAATACCTGTCTCTCAAAAATCAACAGACGGGCTGACTCAAATTGATTTTTTCGTATTTAAGGGATCACAAAAAAATTTTTGGGCGTTTCAGTCCAAAACAACGTATGCCTTCTTTTTCTGTTTTGTGTGGGCCCAAGCCTGCTACTCATGTCGTTTGCTCATTTTGAGTCACTTAACATTTAAAGCCCATGTTGTTTGCTCCTGCTATTTGTTCATGTTTTATAATTTGCTTATTTCTCTCCTTTTTATTTATATTTTCAATGTTGGATTTGATTTCTGCTCCAATTCTCATTCCTTCGCTTCCATCCGTAGGCTGCTCCAACTTTCTTTATATATATATAAGTAAATATACTAAATTATAAAATAAGAATATTAAAATTAATAGAAACTCGGGTCATTATAATACATAATATTAATTATAATATTAATAGAAATATTTTTCTAATTAAATTTAATTTAAAGTCTCAAATTGATAAATTAACTAAATAGAAATATTTTTATTTAGCTAAATTAAATTAATTAAATTTAACTTATTTATTAAAGGTAATTTAGCTATTTAGTTATTTAATTAGACTTATTAATTAAAATTTTCTTGTAAATGATAAATATTTAATTATATAGTTATTTTATTGTTTAATTTTAGTTATATATATATTATATTTATTTTGAGTATATAGATAATAAATATCGAATTATATAATAAAATTTATTTTTTTATATTATATAATATTAATTTTATTATTTTCGATTTTGTTTCGGTTCTACCGGTTCAATTTTGATTAAATTTTTTACCATCTGTTTTCATTGGGTTTTTTATCAGATCGAGTTTGAAAATATTTTATACAAATTTAACTAGTTAATTAATTTATATCCAATTAATATCATATTGGTTAATAAATTTATATACAAATCACTTAAATTTGATGTTTCATGTATAAATTTAACTAATTGACTAATTTATATCCAATAACATATTAATAAATCAATTTATATTCAAATTATTTAAATTTAATGTTTCATATATAAATTTAACTAATTAATTAATTTCTATTCAATTAATAATATATTGATCAATTAATTTATATTTAAATCACTTAATTTTAATATTCCATATACAAATTAACTAATTCACTAATTTTCATTCAATATAAATTATATTCAAAATAATCCTAATTATTTCCAAAATTCCTTTGTCATGATCTGAATTTGAAGTCATGAATGTATGAAATTAGACTAAATTCTTACCACACAAGTTTAACATATACTATACTTGTGATTTATAAGATTTTATATAAGCATTTAATCAAATACTTATATCCATTTATTATCATTTAAATACTAATAAACAATTAATTACAAATCAAATAAAATTATTACATCTAACAATTCTACAAATTAGGTATAAGCCTAATATTAATATTTGGAAATCAACTAAATTCCTTTCAAAAGTAATTACTTATAACTATCCTTAAAGGCTTGTTTTTGAAAGAAAGGAAAGAAGCTTGTTAAAAAAAGATCACACACCTGTAAAGAAAACTGAAATTTGAAAGAGTGGATAAACCATGCGAGAGACTAAATCTAACATTTTAGACATTTTAAATATATATACATACCTATCACATATATAATAATTAATAATAACTCAAATACAATAGTAATTTAATAAAATTATCTTATACTTCATCTTAAATCTATACAGTATAAGAACATATAAATTTCATATATCATTTATGCAAATAATTTTTTTTCCATATATTTATAAATTTATTTAAAAGTAGCAATCAATTAAATCAAATTATGGAGAAGAGTTTCAACTGAATACTTTAATTTATACATGTGGAGCATATAGCCCATACAATATATAAGGTCCATGATTCATATAACATATAAGGTTCAAAACTTGTATAACATATAAGCATTGTGAATTATATACCATATCATTCTCCAAAAACCAAAATTATCAAATATATAAGACCAACATTCATGAAAAACCCAAGTGTACCATAAGATATTCAAGTCTTTACCTAATCCCCAAATCAAAGTATCATATAGAAAATAATTATAGTAATATTAATAATAATAATAACTCATAACTTATATTAGATAAATTCAAATCTTAAAAATCTAATGACAATCATTACATATACACATATACATATATTGCAAATACACTTTTATACCATCCTTGTATCAATATTATATAGTTTGTTTTCCCCAACTTTTTATTACAAGTAAAATTAATTATTCAAATAATAATCATATATATAAATATTAAATTTTCTAAGTAGATTTTATATATTCTCTCATCTTAAATTAAGAAACTTGCAACAAGACTTACTAATCAGGTAACCACCCAAGTCAACACTTAAATATGCACATAGTAAATCAATATTCTAAAATCTAAAATATTAAGAAAATAAATAATTAAGATATGTAAATGCAATACTAATAATTTATATAAAACACATGTTCAAATGCAACTTTAAGTCTAAACTCTTCCCAATAAACCTATCATGGCAGTAGAAATCTTTTCTATTTTAGAGTATGAGAAACTACCCCAAATTAACTCAAATTTTAACATCAATTAACTAACATATCAATAAATATAACTTCAAAAAATCTCCTAATTTGGACTTCATTTTAGTTTTCAAATATCAACCCAAAATTGATTTTACATCCAATTTTCCTAACAGTAGCAGCAACAAAAAATAAACATAGAAATCTAACTTATACATTTCAAAATATTCTATAAAAATTTCATAATACACCTATATTAACCACTAATCAACTAAAAAAAAATCAACTCAAAATAATTTCATTTGGCCCATAACAATTCTCATTTTAAGGTTATCCTATAAGGCCTGTTACCAGACAGTTTACACCATTTCTAACATAAATTTAGATATAATCATTGGATCATTCTGAAATTTAACCAACATAAACTAGACTTCTATTTCTCAAATATTTCAAAATTTCACCGTAAAATATTTATCCAGTCACAAGTTATATAGTTCAAAATTTTGATTACCAACAAAAATCTATATGAACCTTAGTTCATTATCAATCTGCATTGGCTTGTCAATTTGCTTACCTTTGCTATCATATCCTTCCTTTCACCAACCTCTTTCTTTCTCTTGCTCACTAATTCCTTTTTGTTACTTTCAATATTCATTCTTGCTACCTCTATTCTCCCTCCCTACTCTTTCATCTGACCAACAGATTTGTGATTGACTTAGAACTCTGAAGGTTTAGAGTCAATACCACTTATCAGATTGGTATATCGAGACTCTTGTGGTTAACCTAAAACCCATAAGGATTATAGTTAACACTTCGACTCTAAAATATGTAGAACTGATTTACATTTACTCTAATGCTTTCAAATGAATGATTTATTTACTACTTTAGCATCCAATATATGTCATGCTATTTAATCTAATCTTGAAAAAGTGAATTTTAAGTTAGAATTAATTAAAAATTCAAGTCAGAATTTCTTAACTCAGATATGTTCGAAGGTCTAGTGCATTTTGTCCATTGTGCTATTAAATTGGAGTCATTTTTTGGGTTTTTTCCTTATATTTTTTCACTTAAAAATAAAATTAAGTTGGCGACTCCCCGACAATAGATTTTCAAACTAGAATTGAACTCAAAACAGACTTCCATGCAGAAAACATGATAAATAAAAAATCATTTGAAAACTGACAGAGTAAGAGCAAGTAAAGCGGCTAAGGTACTCTGCAACATGAGACCGAACCCCTTAATGAGCGTTTTGATTTCTCGAGCAGACCAGAGTGGTGCTCGAGCGAGGCCTCACAATTGGCAATTCCGCTGGGAACTTGTCATTTTTAAATGAAAAAGAGGACTACCAATTGATTTTTGAAAAATAAAATATTTTTCAAAATAAATTCTAAACTTGGCTTTCAAATTAAAACTGACTTTGCATTGTATGCATCACAACATGGACTCTTTGTCTGCTATCAATTACGACCTTTAGCCTTAAAATGAGTAATATTGACCTGACAACCCTTCTTGGGTATATTGGGAGATAGCGAAAATATCCAAACTCACGATGAATCCCTTATCCTTTTAGGGAGATATGCAGTACCGTCTGACCTACACGAAACTTTTATTTCACATGTGGCTAAGTGTATCATTGCTCCGTGGGACCCTAATTAAGCCAAACTACCTAGCCTTCATGTAATCGACTCTAGAACTCGATCCTAATCTAGGGCCCATGTACCATAATAAATCAGATGATGTTATCATGAAACATATTTTCTTATGTATACATTCATATCATACACACATATGCCAATGAATAGGCTAAACCCCTCCAGATTCATGGACCAAATACCAATAGTCGGTAGTTGAACCTTGAATAGTCTCCAACCGAGAAAACCCAAATGAAGTAAACACTTACTCAAAAGATGTACAAACCTGACATGTACCAAAAAAATAGTGAAATCGATCCACTTACCCAAAAGCTATACATGCCTGACATGTACCCAAAAAATAATGAAACCGATCAACTTACCCAAAATATGTACAAACCTTACCTATACCCAAAAAAAGTGAAACCGATCCACTTACCTAAAAGATGTACAAACCTGACCTGTAACAGTGAAACCAATTCACTTACCCAAAAAATATATAAACCTAATTTGTACCCAAAAAATAGTAAAACTAGTCTATTTACCTAAAATATGTACAAACCTTACCTATACCCAAAAAAATAGTGAAACTGATCCACTTACTCAAAAGCAGTACATACCTAATCTGTACCTGAAAATAGTGAAACCGATCTGCCTACCTAAAACCTTACAAACTTGATCTTTACCTAAAAAATAGTGACCCTTATCCACTTACTAGAAACTGATCCACCAATAAAAATAGTGAAACTAACCCACTTACTTATATCGGTGTGTCACGTCCCAAATTTGGAATATGAAGGTCATAGGATGTGAGAATGATTTATACTACTAACACCCCTAGAACCCTTGTAATCTTGTATGTTCAATCCTATAATATCATATTATTCTATAACCATACCATATCAAACCATTTTCAATACATTTATCCATTCACATATCTAACACACACATACACATATAACATCCCATAGTCTAATGTTACAGGTTTAGTTATAACTCTATTACAAACCATTCTCATATTACTATGAAGCAATCTAGAGTATAAAATAGACATTATGAGAAAAGAGTGTACATGACAAAATCTGGTCCTAATTGAGGAAGAAGGAAGCCTTTGGAACCACTTCTACTCTACTCTTGACCTAAAAAATGTTAAACAACTAAAATATGAGTATAAAATACTCAGTAAGCTATAAATATGTCATAACACTGTTAGGTTAGGTAAGTAATAGGGTTTCCCACCAAATGGATCAATAAAGGATATGAATAAATGAAACAATAATATCAAATGAAGAAGGCCAATTTAATCAACTCAATCAATAAGCAGTACTATTCCAATCTAATCAATCAGTGAACCAATTATTCAGTCATAAAAATGGAAGTAATGCATTACAAATAATGGGTCTATAAAAGAATATAATAAGTTGCTACAGTCCGGTAGCATATCCCATCCAATATAAATTACATAAGACTAATCAGACCTTATGGCTAGGATATTAACCTCTTTCTAGCAAGGGTTCCAATATAAAAAATAATACATTGTACATAATACCGATAATATTTATCCACTACCCCATCGGAAGGTTGTTATGTCATATAGAAACAATATCAATGAATTAATAGGTCAAAAAGAATATCAATATCACAATGGAACAATGGAAAACAATAGCAATCAATTATGATCCAAATGAAAGAAATATAAGGCCAATAAACAGGTAATGAATCAATAATCAAATAAACATAAAATCACATCAATGAAAGTATGGTGAAACAATAATGATGCAGGTTAGGACTTAGGTTTAAGACCGCCATTGTAGCAAATCTACGCTGGTGTAATGGATACTCAACATCACTAGAGAAATCGATACACATTTGGTGGAAATGGTTAAGTTCATTTAGGTATTTTATCAAACACTTGTTATGCAACATTTCAAAGGCAATTTGATAGGGTTTGAGGTAAGTTTCACAATGTTATTTTAACACACACCAAGTAGGCAATTCAAGGAACATTATAGGCATTCAAAACCAATTCAATAACCGGTGAAAACTTGGTTTAAATAGATCAAGAAACAAGTAAAAATTCAAAGAAAAATAGGCTATATAGGTTCATCCAACACAAGGAATTTCCAAGAAAAGTCCCACAATTCAAACTAAGGTAATTTTAGGGTAAAATATCACATTTATAACTCACTTATAAACTTATTTGTACCAAAATTAACTTGGAAGCACAATTTCTCACTTTGGACAACTTTGCTCTTCACTTTTGCTTCCATCACCAAACTCACTTCCCTTTTCTTTTACATGATAGAATTAATACGTTTTAGACTAATTTGGATGTGAAAATTCATAATCTAAGCTTATTTTAAATTAAACACATCTATAGCAAATTTTAGGTTTTGACATAAACCCTTATTCAATGGTTTTTCATCTTACAATCATATATATTCATCTTATTACTAATATCTTCCATTATAATCATCATACAACTCATTTTTAACGAAAAGGAAATAATAGGATGTGAATTAACTTAAGTGCTCTTAAAATCCTAACTTGAACTCCTTTAGTGATTTTGATTTTCTCTTTAGTTTTTGGTGGAAATTATGGTATCTATTAGATATTTAGGCTTTGATTTTAATGTAGGATTAATTAAATTCTAAGTTAGTTTGATTTTAGAGGGTGGAATTTGGTGGAAGATGGAAGAAAAATTGAGAAGGAAATGGAGGTGATTTCAGCCAAATAGGAGAAATAAAGTGGCTTTTGGTTAAAATCTCTCATCCATGGATTATTCTAGACATTTTCATATTTTGGATATTTGCATTTTGGCCACTTAACTTTTGATAATTATAAATTTACCCCACAACTTTCATACATTTATATTTTTGCCCCACTTTCACGTTTTAATACTAACACTTCCTATAATTCCCATTCCATGTCTATTCTAGATTCCATTGAGAATTATATGCATTTCTATGTTTAATAAAGTATTTTATGTATTAAATTTAAGTTTTAGGTACTAAATTATGATTTTACAAATTAACTGTCTATTTAAGTACTATAAAATAAATTATACTAATTCTGGGGTCTTATATATAATTATGAAAAAAATTCTAGGTGTTACATAGTGCACCTAACCTACTAAGAAAGTGGCCCTGATCCACTCACTCAAAACTGATCCACCAACCCAAAACAATGAAACAAACCCACTAAATAGAAACTCGTACCAGTGAACTAGACCTATTTACCCAAAAATCTAAACCAATAGTGGACCTAACCCACCAAATAGAAAACCATGTGTCCAACCTAATAGTGAACCTGACTCACCAAAAACAAAACCCAAATAGTAAACTTAACCCATTAAACAGTGAACCCAACACACCATAACTGTACATATCAGACTTGTACTATAAATCCAACTTATCATAGAAAAATCGACCTAAACAAATCAAACTTGTATGATCAAATTGACCTACTCATCCTGGAATTATACCAGTCATGGATCAGACCCACCAAATTGAAAATTAGACCTAGAGGAATCTTTTTTGTCAAACGTTATGCATAATAGACCTGCACCCACTTTTAGTAAAACCGACCTATCACCATGAATATTAGACCTGCACCTTTTGATACCAATTGCTCATAAATTGACCCTTTTCCCATTTTTTTTTTGAAGGTACCAATGGCCGAAGAAACTGACCCTGAAACCGTGAATGCTTTACTTACCAACCTTCTCAAAAGACAAGAGGAAAATTTACGGGCAGTTCTAGAGGCCCAGCTGTCACATCCCACACTATAGGGTTGTGACGGTCCTAGGGCATGGGAATAATTCACATACCAGTACCACGAAGAACCCAAGTTACAGGCTTTCATTTCATTTAAGTAATTTTTATGACATATTTTTTTTTAAACACTTTGGGTTTTACAGAAAATCGGACAGAGTCTCCTCTATAATATTAACATTTGCCCAATTAGAAAATATAACAAAACACTTCTAATATCAATATCAAAATCCAATTCAACCTCCAGTACACAACTCATATCAATTTATACTTATGTCAATTCAAAATGAATAGTCTTCATCAACTCATATAATGGTTTCATGCATTACCGATCATATGGCAATTTTCTGTAATATCATTCATATTTATGTCGATATCATCTAAGCTTACCATATCAACTGCACCCCTGCTGCAAAATATATATATATACCATATCAGAACATACAAACACATCACAACATGTAATTATACATTTACATATACACAGGTCATACTCAAAATATTTATATACACAACCAATATCATGGAGTAATCTAGGCTACTCTAGGAAAGGACTATACATCTGCTCCGTGGCTGGAATTACAGAAGTAGCCGGCATTGAATGCGCCTCACTTTCCTTTCCCTGAAATGGTTCAACAAAGTGGGGTGAGTATAAATACTCAGTGAATTTATAAACATGAGATGCATTACTAATTCACCATATATATATATATCTCAATATGTAT
The DNA here is from genome assembly GCA_948193065.1 of Aleurites moluccanus. Lineage (NCBI taxonomy): Eukaryota > Viridiplantae > Streptophyta > Magnoliopsida > Malpighiales > Euphorbiaceae > Aleurites > Aleurites moluccanus. Next base: position 366 of record CANXYC010876945.1, on the reverse strand, counting down.
AACATCATCAGGTATAATACCAATTTATCGAAATGTAACAATTATAACTATGATGGCAGTTATCAATGTGAAGATAATTATATGCATATGATGACATTTATATATGATAAGATATGACAATGTAATGGAAGGCCCAAATGCATAAGGTAAACAGGATTGGGTCCAGTAACTTAGTAGAACTGTATTTCATCCACATCTCCATTTCCATATAAATATCATAAGGAGGATCAATCCTTATGGCTAGAGCCATATCCTTATCTCTAGCTAGGGCAAGTAATACCAGTGTGCACACCGTCGATGGAAATACCCGCTACACCATCGAAGTAGCCCTGTTAGGTTACCCTATGCAAATGTTCCAATATGATG
>CANXYC010876906.1:0-25010 GCA_948193065.1 Aleurites moluccanus | reverse complement strand
GTGAAACAGAATCTTAATATCACTCCCAAAACATACGTTGATGGAAAAATAGTTAATGCACTTGCAGAAGGAAATTTTGAGGTAAATGATGCTTTAATAAATGACCTCCGTCAAATGGTCTCAATTTCAAGAGATCCTACTCAGAGGATTGCAGCCTACATGGTGACAAATCCTGCACCTTTGCTAGCTTTATTCTGGTACTTGGTCAAGATGGGAAATAAAGGCTACTGCAACAAAAAGTGTTGGGGCATGGCCAAGCAATGGATTTTGTTACAATCAATTCCCTTACTCTTCCTTGAGGGCAAGGAAGTTGTTCATGGGAAGGGTATTGTTATGACCAAGGGTTTAAATAAATAAATGAGGTTAATTGTTAGTTAGAATTGTTAGCAACAGTAGATATATATATATATATATATATATATATATATATATGCTATTGTAACTGAATGGAAAAGGGGAATAATCATTTTACAAACTAATCTTTATCTTCTGTTACACTATCCTTCTATCTCTTTCCTTTCTCTTCTCTATTTTTCTCCTCTTCCCAATTCAATTCTATCCTTCTTCTGTTCTTGATTGTTAATCACCATGGTTATGAATCAAGGTTCAAAACAGTGTATTTGCAGAAATAGAAAACTTGAATGAACTGATTAAGCAAAAGTTGAAAAGTACAGTTCTAATGAAATTATCAATTTTATTGGAATACGAGGCAAGGCAAAATTATTCTAAATCAACTTCTTCCACCTAAAATAATCAACGAATGGCATTGTTAAGTCCACCAATTCAAACCGGTAACTCAGAACCATTAAATAAGAGGGAATGCATGAAATTTGCACAAGGGGATTTCCTTCTTCTTTCTGAGCAAATTCTTGTACATCACATTTTGAAGGGACATCTGTCGTCCATCCATATAACAAGGGGAAAATACTACTCAAGTTCAATTTTTGGCGATCCGCTAATGCATTTTCATTATTTCTTTCTTTGATTTTTGCATAAAAACTAATCTTTTACATCATTGTATCATAATAACAATTATTATAAAGCAAGACTTCAAAGTGCGCTATCAGTGCTTATCATAAGGAACTGTGTTAGAACAAGGCTAAAAGCAAAATTCTAAGGTTACGAGACCTTGCACATTTCAACAAAAATGAACCATGTAATAACTTATGCTACAATGTGGAAGTCATTAAGTTGAAAATATCATAGTAAACCAAATCCAAAAATGCTCGACCAATGCAATTTTCCACCCTACCATGGGTAATTAAGAACGTGGTAAAACAATTTATTCATATGTTATTTTATGTTAAGGGTTCATTGTATCTTCTGCTACAAATTTTATAGAAACTTTAAATTGATGGTAGCAAGTGAAAGATTTACCATGTAAAAAGCATGAAATTAAATGTTTGGTTATTGAGGAAAACACAAAAAACAATTCATTAAAGCTATAGATATAGAAAAAATTCAAGCAACAGCAATTTCCTTGCATACTGAAATTTATGAACAGGTTCACTTGTTAAGTAATTAATTGATAGATGGAAATAGAATCTGAACCTCTCCACCAAATGGCAAAGTCTTTTCTGTATTAGGTAGAGCCCCTCCTTCCTGAGCATCAAAGCAGAAACTAGTTAATTCTCATAACAGACTAAGCCCTGGCACCTGTATTTCGTACTGTCATATTCTTATTATGACACTAATAGCCATAAGAAGAAGACAGAGAAAATAAGGCATGGGGAGTGGGGGGAATACACAACAAAAACGTATTTCCCTCAATTTTGCTGGATTCGAAAGAATGAAAAAGGCTAGAGCAGTAACTAGAAGGAGAAAATAGTGTATGAATCCAATAATGATACAAAAAAACAAATTATGATGATTTTAAAATGTAGGGATGATTTATAGCATTGAAAATTGTATAAGATTAAAGAAAGCAACAATAACACATAACATTATGACCAGGGAACCAATAATGATGAAGGAGGCAGTCTGATGGCAATTATGGTGAGAAAGGTGCCCAAAAAAGTTCTGAAATTCAGCAACACCAAATGATAATAATCATGGTGATGCTATGGTAGTGTAAAGATGGAAAAATAGTTGGTCATATCCTTGCAGGTGTAAAAATATTAGCAAAGGAATCATGTTTTGTTACCATTAAACATATTTTCCTTTGCAGGACTTTATTTAAGTTTGTCATAAAGGATGTCAGCACTTCATATAACATGGGCAGACAGATGATCAATAATTAGAACCTTGGCAAAGTAAGCACATTTTCCAAACAAATTCTAGATGCTTTATAGAAGTCAAATTTAGTATACACTGTAATTACCTCAATACAAATGACAGATGTCACCTGAGCACCAATATTTACAACACATGCTGTTGGTAACCCATTCCCAAAAACTGCAGCAAGACCTTCCTGTGATAATCATTTAGAAAAATGATGATCATGATATACTAGGAGCATATACTATAATGCTAAGTATATCAGAAAAGAGGACCACATACAGCAGCAAACAAATGGTAGAAAATTATTATAGAATCACTCTCTCATGAGATTGATCTGGCATTTCCATTCTTGCTCTCACACTAAGGACAAAGCAAATTGAGACTAAAAAACAGTAATAGACATGAAAAAGCAAGAGAAAACAATGATATGTATTGGCATAGCTATAGTATGGATTGATGTGAAAAGTTGAATGCCAGAAAATGAAAACATAGCTTAAATTACTACATATATTTAGAAGGAAAATTCAGGTTCTGCTTAGAATATGAGAATTGAGGGCTGCTTTTAGGAGAAACTGAGAAAGAGTTGGTTCCTTGATTTTCACAAAGGAGGCATCTCAATTTGAAAAATTTCGATTAATGTTAGTTATTTTGAATCATTCAACAAAATTAATTACCAAACTAAAATTTCAACAATTTTTCTGGTATTTTTTTTCTAATCATGGCGGAAAAAGACACATTATGTTGTTTACAAACTGATGATAGCTTAAAAAGGATTGGATGGAAATCATTTAAAGCAAGAGCAGTAAAAGAAAAGTTTGAAACAAAGCATAGTTAAAGAGGTACCCATATATTTTCCTTTTTAAGGGGGAAAACATTTTAACTGAGTATATTAATTGTATTTAAGTCTTTTTTAAAATTCCAATTATATATCAGATAATCAAAGTCACTGTAAAATCAGAACAACCTAAGCAACAGCAGTTATTGTACTGTCAATAATGGTGGTAAATGTAGGTTAAGTTAAAGAGTTTTCTTAAAAGAACAGAAAAGAAAAAAGCCAAACTTTCCAAAAAAAAATATTAGTTATTTTTTATATATTAGAAAGTAATCTAAAAGGAGTTTATTGTTCATATAATATTCAAAAACAATGTTGCAGTAGAATGATGAGAGGTCTGTTTAGGCATCATTCTTGTAGCTGCTACTGTGGAAAGCACCACCTTAAATATGTTGATTAATAACAATTACACTTCTGGTAAAATTTTACCAAGTTTTGTCATAAAAACTCCAAAATAGCTAACTAACAGTATCAAACTACTCTTTGAAGTAACATCTAAAACGTTGCTTTTTTAATAAAAGCAGTTCCAAGCTAAAAAAAAAAAAACCATTTCAAACTAATGTTTGCAACATCTAAAACTGGGCTTTCTTGATGAAGCCATTTGAACCTTAATGCCAAACAAACACTATCTTTGCAGAGAAGAAAAATTAATTTGATATAGAAAGAGATCATCCCAATCATTTGGATCATTCCTAAACCCAAGGAAAAGACCAGAGAAAACATGTGATGTCACAAACCGATTGATGCTTGGATAAATCAAACTTTCTTCACCAAAAAAAATGGACATTCTGATTCAGCATCAAAAGATTATTAGAGATAAGCTGCCGAACCATTAAAAACAAAATGGAAGGGGCTTCTGACCTGGTGTACTACTGCTGAACTAAATCGTAAATCTCGCAGTACCACAGATATCATTTCTTTTATTTCTGCTTTTGAAAAGTATGAAAAGAAAAGTTACAAGATTCTCCAAATAATAAGTCAAGCTAATTATTTTCCTCAAATATCTAAAGATAAGCATATGATGCATAGTGACAGTAACTTGAATTTTTTTTTTTTTTTTTAATAAGATATTGCTCTAATCATGGTTGATATTTTAGTAACACCCTTCAGATGTTTAGTTTCCACCCATGGCCAAAATAAAAATAATAAGCTATATTTCTCTACCGAAGACATCAAGACCTATATAGACAAAATTATCAACATATTTTTACCGCGATTGTTAAATGTTTCTGGCAAAACAAGGACGGCAGCATACATGTTCCTTTCAGTGAGAGGGATATGCAGTTTTTCAATCAGAATCCAATCCAAAATAGCATGCAGGTCCTCAAGCACCTAAGAAAGAAGAAAATAATTATACATTATTAGAAAATGTGTTTGCTAAAAATTTAGAACATAAGAAAATCAATATTACACCTAGCTCATATCAGAATGAAGCAACTATTTCAGATAAGATATCAACAATAAATTTTTCAGAAGCAAAACAGATGCAGTAACACCATAAGGCATAATGTCATAACCTAAGAGGAAAACTGCCACCTGGTGAAGAGATATACATTAACAAAATTGATGCTAGTCAGTGTTAGCAATATACATGTTTAACCTAAGAAACATACCTGCTGCATGGGATAATGTTGCGAAATGTTTAAGTGTCCTCTGCGAATAGGGCGGTGTAAGCAGTATGGCTCTGTTGGGGATATTCTAAGTGCTTCCTCACCACAAATGAATCGTCTGTACTTTCTTTTGCTTGTCCTGGGCTCCTTGGAATCTGTACTTTCAGGCTTCTCAAAGGATTCACCAATCTGACCTTCATTTGTTGGTCTTTCTGCACAAACAATATTCATAAGTTAAAGATACACACCAATCCAAAATAGTGTAACCAACTTTGATGATCAATCACGATTAATCAAATATAAGTCAGAAGCAAAGTGTAGTCAGACAGTAAATAAAAAGAGCAAATAACAATAAAAGAAAGTATGAATGCTCTTCTCATTAGAGAAAGTATATGATGCTTCAAGTGCCATATAAATTGACCTTCAATTGTTTTCTGGCTACTTTAAGGGTTTGGATGCACCATCAGAAAAACAAATTAAACAAGCTTCATAGTTCAAGATACATCCAATCATATGGTTAATGATTGGCCCTTACAAGCTCCCTCATCTAGCCCATGGTTGGTTAAAAATCAGCCATGTGAGTAAAGATTCAGAGTACAGAAAAAAAAATCAGCCAAGAAAATTGTATGTTCTAATTTTCATGTGCTTAGAGTGTGAATTTAATAATTAGTGCAGTAATATCTAGCAAAATATTCTGCTGTGAATTATTGCGGTATCTGATAATATCTGCCACGAATTTTTCAAAAATACTCAAAATGTCTCAAATCAATATTAAAACAAGAATTCAACCAACTGTGCACTGATCTTGTTGATTGAACAATTTATAGATGTTTAAAACAGATGATGCCAAATGACTAAAAAACCAAAATAAGACCTTATTTTGATCAAAACTTTGAAGCACTGCTTATAACTAAGAAAATCAAGTTTTTGGATCTCAAAATAGTAGTATTTTGAAGCTAAATCTGGAGTCTAGAGGGATGGAAGGAAATAAAGAGAGGATAATGAGTGTTTTACATCTATTGAGACTCATAAGGTTGTTGGCAGAAATAAAACAGTTGTATTCTTCGGTACTTATATCAGTTGTTTACTGATATAGGAGTATCAAAGTATATGTTCGCAATCCTCATAATTTACCATATTTCCCAACCCTGCACCCATGCCTTAAAATTCCATGGCGTAATATCAGCTATTACTTAATATCCAGTGCCTATGATCTTGCAGTAATTGAACAACCAGTATCTCCACAAGATCTTGCACAACCCATCAGTATGTGCAATACCAAAAAAAATAAAAAAATTAACTGGACAACAAAAGCAAGATTTATATACAAATTCCGAAGGAAATAGGGTATATACTTTCCATCTTGAATAAGATGCTCACCAAAAGAGTAGTAAAAAAATTTTAAGATGGATATATCTTAACAAATATAATCTACAAGTCAGCTCAAAGTAACAACCAACTACATTCTTTTTATTACCAGATGCCAAAGAAGAAACAGTTTCCTGCTCATGTACATTAGCCCATGAAAAAGCCATATCCTTCCTTCCACCATGTGGATTATATCCATCAACACGTCCTATCTGCAGAAAGACTCCCTTAGTTTCATAATTATAGCGCTACAAGTATGCACTTCCTTGTCCATTTAATTTGTAGTTCCTAAATAAATTCTTAGATTTGACCACAAACATATGTTTTAGGCAAGAAATTCATAATTATAGCTCTTCAAGTATGCACTTCCTTGTCCATTTAATCTGTAGTTCCTAAATAAATTCTTAGAATTGACCACAAACATATGTTTTAGGCAAGAAGTGAATACTAAAAGAAAAGGGTGGTGGAGAACAAAATCAACTAATGACCAAAGGATCATGGATGACACTTTCTATACTAGTTAATTCTCTTATAGGCTAAGAAGCAGACAAAAAATAATTTGAATAAAAAGTGTAAACATAAGTGTCATTGTGTCATGCATTATATGGCTATTTAAGTTGTTGCTTTCCATTCTTCATCCTTTTCTAGCTTTGAAACACATTCAACTTCAAAATGTGGGTTCACAAGTGAACAAAGCATCAGAAAGCAAAGAGTTAGGAGAGAGTGAAGAGAAAGAGAGAGAATTCTCCAGATCCAATAAAATGGAAAATTGCCATTAGCAATTTTTAGATAGTGTACAACGCTTAAGAATTGTTTCTCATGTTAGATATTGTAAAATGCTTAAATGGAATGAGGTAAATAGCTAACTGGGTTATTATACTCAGACCTGAAGCAATATCCTCATGTCAAACCACATCTGTGGAAGCACAGTCATGACTCTCGTCAAGCAAACTCAACCCTCCAAGGAAGGCTAGTTATTGGGAAATGCGCATTTGATGCAAACCATCATTAAAATCTCATCTAGTAAATAAGCAAGATAAGCAAGCAAAGAGGACATGGCCTCGAAGCACCAAGCATACATCCAAAAATAGTCATAAACTCTTTCAGCCCACGGATAGGGATTCTTTCCAAGGCACCAAATGCAACATGAGTGATGAAAAATTGCTTACAAATTCCAATAACCAATTTAACAAAGCCTATGCACACAAGTCAAATGCCTTATTTTGTAACTGCACAACAAATGAAAGCAGAAAATGAGCTTTGTTTCTAATTCTACTTACAATCACACAAATCAGCATGAAAAGCATATGTAGAGCTAATCATTTCGACATACCTTTCGCGGGAATGAACTGTTGGTAACCTCTTCATCCAGGAAAGGTATCTTCAATAACGAAGCAATCTTGGAGACGAGAAAAAAACAAAACAAAACAAAATTCATAAACAACTAAAACTGTTAAATGAACACCAAGAGAAAAATTAAATAAAATGCAAATTATAACCTACAATATCATATGACTTCTCGCGATCCATGTGCTGTACTGCTGTAACCTGAGAATTAAGCATCTAAAGGAGAGAGGGAGGGAAAACTGAGGTCAATATCTAAGAAAAGTTCAGAAAACAATAAAAAGAGAGAAGAAAAGTGTTAAACCTGATCTCGAACATTTAATTTGGGCGTTTGGTTGGTATAGCGAGCAATGCAATGAGGGATATTGAAGGGAGTGTCCTGAGTCGCAAAGCCTATTCTAACATTTGCAGAACCTGAGCAACATCGCAACCAAAATAGAAAATCAAACTTGTTGTAGCTGTTTTCTGGAATTTCTGATGGGCCAATTAACAATAGGGGTAGTACCTGGGTTGATGACAACCAGATTGGAGCCTCGCTCGGAGACGAGCTGTGAAGGCACCACCGTCTTCAAGTAGTCCTGCCGGTAAAAAAGAAAAACAGAAGTTAATCAAATTGAGCAGATAAACAGAGAGAATTATGGTTGTTTTTAGAGGAGGAGGTGGTGAGTCATATACCATGGTGATGAAGAAGATCTGAGAGCGGAAGTTGCTAATGCTACGATCTGCTGGTCACTGAATTATGTTTATATTCTTTCGGGGGTAAATAACCCCAATAGTTGCTAAGATTTTTTTAACCTGTTCAATAATGCTATGTTTGTTTTTGAGAAAAAGGAGAAAAAATAAAAAAAATTGAAAAAAAAAATTCATTTGATTATTAACCAAAAAAAGAGGAAATATGATTTGATAATTAAATTTTTTTAAATAAAAAATTTCTCACTATTTTTAGAGAAACGGAAAAAAATTAAAGTATTTTAAAGTGTTTTTAACACAATTATTAAAATATTTTTTTTTCTTTACTTATTTTTAATAGAATTGAAAAAATAAATATCTTACAAATAAATTTATATTTCCTTCCTATATAAATAGGAAATCCAAAATAAAAAAATTCAAATTTTTTTTTTATTTCTCTTATTTAATTTCTTTTCACTTTCATTAAATTATTAATGCACTACACAAGGTCTAAAGGAAAAGAAAAAAATTTTCCTTCGAATATTTAATTTTTTTTAAATTAAAGATTAAATAAAAATCTTAAGTTAAAATTTCACCAAAGTGAGTGATATGTTAAAAATATTAAAATTTAATATTTTTTAAGTCATTTATATTTTAAATTTTAAAATTTTTAATTATTTTTTATTTTTTCTCATATTATTTTTTATTTTTTAAATAAAAATATTCTTTTAATTTAAATTTTATTTAATTTTCATAATTCAAACAATATATTTTTCTTAAAAATCAATCAATGAATTCAAAAGCATTGATTCCTTTTTTTTTTATTTTAAATATTATTTTAATTTTTATGTAAAAATATTTTTTTATTTAAATTTACTAATTATAATATATTCTTTTAATAAATTAATGACAATTAAATTTATTAAATGACTTTAAAATTTTATATAAATTAGTGTATAAAAAAGAATAATTCAATGATTAAGATATAAGATATATTAGACGGTCTTATATTCAAATAAATAAATAATTTATTTAAATTTTAATATATTAAAATAATTTTTTATTTTTTTAAAATTTAAATTAGAATAATATTTTCACTTCAAAATTAAAAAATATTAATGGAAAAAAATCAATGATTTTGTATTCATAAATTGATTTTTAGGAAAAAAATTATAGTTTAAATTTATGAAAATTAATTAAAGTTTAAATTAGAAGAAAATTTTCACTTAAAAGAATTTAAAAAATATTTTAATAAAAATAATTAAAAATATACTAGTGAAAATAATTTAAAAAAATTAATTAAAAAGTTGAAAGAATATAATGTATGAAAAATAAAAATCATTAAATTTTATTTTATTTTTAAATTTGATCATTAAAAATTATATCATATAAGCAAAATTTATAGGACGTAATAAAATTGATATGTTATGCCACATTAATAACTCCGTGAAAATTTTATTTGAATCTTAGAAGTGATCTTAAAAATAAATATTTAAATATTTGTTAATAATTTTTTTTATTAACCACATGAAAAAAAAAATATCAAAAATTAATGATTTTAAGGTGATTGACACTCTTTTGCTTATGATTTCTTCAAATATAGAATTCGTATTGGAATAGCCCTAGCAACGTCATATACTAGGCACTGATATGCCGAGAAAGTTGAATGGATTTTCAAGTTTTTTACTCGGCCATTAATAGCTGATTGTCTTCTACTTAAAATCTCAAATCTGCCCCAAACCAAAATTTCTGAGGATTTTTTTTTTTTTTAATGATAGAAGAGCTTTGACCATAAATTATTTGTTAATGAAATTCTTCTTTTTTTTTTTTTACGTAGATTATATCCATTCTCAAATGTTAAAAAAAAAAATGATTCCATCTTCAATAATCCACATACAATTTTTATGACCTAAAAAAGAAATAATCTCTAGTCAACTGAATTTCAGTCCTGAATTTTTATTTACCCTTCTTTAATTTATGTGCTAAATGGAATGCAGAAAATGCCTTTTACCCCTTTTCTTCGTCATAATATTATCAACAAATATATAAAAATTGCTTCATTGAGATCATCAAATATATAAAAATTGATATATATATAAAAGGACAAGGAAACATTTTGCAATTTCTTGGTCAGGTGCTAGGTGCTGCTTTCCAAGTGGTGAGTTCGCCTCCTAATAGTTTCAGACTTTCAGTACCTGCCCAACACCTCTCTTCTGATAGTTTTACAACATGAGAAACTATAGTGTCTGCAACTTTTATAACTCTCTTGTAATGGAGAAAGTCAAAGTCACACTTTTCTTGAACCCAACAGGCCTCGCTATTTTTATTTTAGAACCACCAGCAGGCATAAATAGCAAAGCCAAGGGATGAAAAAAGAATAACCCATCATCCACTACATAGCTCCATGACAGCAAGGACTCAAAATAGAAGATCCACAATTCATGAAAATCATAAAAAGGTTTTTGCTCAAACAGAAATTCTATTAAAGACAAAATGAAACGTATACTTGCTAAGCCTATTCAGGCTGAGAAATGATAATATCTCAGCCCATAAATAGGGACTACCAATCTAACAACCCCAGAAGGAAAGAACTAAAAATTTGGGTTATCGCATAGATAGCTCAAAAAATTCATAAATATAATATGTGCAACTAGTCGACACCCAGTAAAATTTCAGCACATGCAAGGATCATCCATTCTCTGATATTGCTTCTTTTGACATACTTAGCCCACTTTAGCCTTGGGGGCTTTCTTCTTGATTTGTCTCTTTGGAATCAAGTTTTTCATCCCTATGAAGAAAAGCAAAGCCCCAAAAAGTGCAACACTCTGCCAAAAGATCATAATACAAATAAAAAACAATTCCATGTGCAAATGCCTAATTGAATAAAAATAAAAAGAAGAGGAAGGATATAGATAAGAAAATGCATAAAAAGCTAAACTAAAAAACCATCAGAGGCACAAGTTCAAACCTGTAAGAATTCATTTAAGAGAGTGAAGTACTCAGGCTCATTCTGACCATAATTATAGAAGTCGTACAGGAGTGGAGAGGAAATTGCCAAGTGGAGAAGCTAAAGCAAATAAATAAATAGTGTGAATCTGCAGCAGCTGGTAGGCGAAATTCAGGGGTAACTTCTTTAACATTCTAAAAGTAAATTAAATAAAGATCCACAGGAAAGGAATGCTAACCAGGAGATATGCACCAAATGGGGTGCCAAATACAAAGAAGAATCCTCCAAGACCCTTTAGAACGATAGTGCCGGCAACTAGATTTCTAGGCTATATAAAATACATCCAAATTAGGAAACAAACACACAGATCAAGCTGGAATAGTATAACTAAACAAATTAAATTTATAAGGTTTCTTAAAGAAACATGTCGTGGGAAAAAGGCCTCACATCAATATCAGGCATCTGTACCCCCAGTTTCGAGGAAAGGTGTTTACTGGCAACAGCAAGCTTGGGTATCAACTCCTTCACGGCAGGGCCACCATCCTCTCCAAATTCATTGAACCTAAATATGTTCAAGCAATGACAATAAACAGTCATCCATTTTAGTCAAGAAAACAACTGTATGCCCCCAGCCAAGTGATGAAGCATAATAGAAAATAATCAATAGGCCATCAGAGGCTGCTGAGCTTAGGGGTTCAAGCACAGTATTGAAAGATAGATCATCATTGCATCCCATGTTGCTTATTTTAGTACACATCAGTAAAGCCAATGAATGAAGTAGAATCCAACTTCAAATTACACATGGGCTACAGTAAGAGTCTTTGTTTCTTCCTTTCATCTCTAGGAACAAGGACTGATAACAGTACAGCAGGAAATTTCCTCCATAAATTTGATCAAATTTTTTTTTAGACACCCCTTCTTTTTGTCTTGATATAGAACTGTTCAAACCAATTCCTATGAAATTATGAAAAAAAAATTATCTTAAGCCAATTCATTCAATTTCAAATTGCACCAATTCATTCAATTCTCCCCCCTTTCTCTCATCGACACACACACAAACACATACACACGTATACACACAAACACATATATTTAAATAACACAATCCATTGTGTTGCATTTGATACATTCAAATAGGCAAATACAAAATAACAGTTCAAGTGTCGTCTATTCCAACTTTAATGTTGGACAACTACATAGTTCAAGACCTATGCATTTAATGCCAAGAATTTAGTAAAGCACGAGCCTGAAAACATTGAAGCACCCACGGAGGAATGAAATCTGACCCTCACATATCACATAAATCACCCCAAATATATCATGGGAACATAAACACCAATTTTATCAGCACTTACAAGGCTATAACTAAGAGTCTGCCCACCAGAAAACCATGCACCTGGGTACCCTTTGCTATTTAAATATAATTTAACGCAATAACAATACCGCAAACATCTAGAATCAAAACCCATATATGCAAGAAGATGAGCAAAAAAAAGCAACACAATCCACTTATAATCAAATATTTGCTATGTCACAACTTCTATACAAAAAGATATATATATAATCAAATGAACAAAAACAACAGAGATATAACAGGATCTAAAATAAAACCCACTATAAAAAACAAATGAATCCTTATGAAGCAAGCCCAATAAGATACACAATATAATAGATCTATAGAACCAGAAATAGAAAGATAGAAACAGAGAAAATTTGTGAAAAAAATTTATTTACATTTGCCGAGCAGAGAGGATGAAAAGGGAAGCGAAGAGGACTCTGCCGAGGAAAGAGAAGAACCCCATTGTTGGATTTGGAGGTGAGCTTTTAAAATCTGAGTCTCGCTCGCTCGCTTTCTCCTTTTGCTTCAAAATAGTATAGGCTTGAGTCGAGAACAGCTGAAGAGAGTGGGGTTGGTCGTTGAATCTTTACGAGTCAATATTACTCTCTTATAAGGGTAGTAATGGAACAAAATTGACGGAATATTATAAGATTTGATGGGCACGCAAATGAAATTTTAATTTTAAATTATTTAATATTTTAATTTTAAATTAAGTCTTAGATTTCTAGTTAATTACTCTCTCACCCATATAACCTTATGAACTTATAAATTAACTTTTAACCCTTTTTTTAAAATTAATTGTTTTGGATAAAATATAATTACAAAATAATTATTTAAAATAAATATAAAATAATTAATATAAAAATAAATTGAATAAGAAAAATAAAAATTTTGATAGAGTCATATTTTATTATAATTATTATCATTTCAAATTAATAAGTTAAAATTTTTATTTTTTATTTATTTAATTTATTTATTTAATATTATCTGAATATTTTGTTTGTTTTTTTTAGTGATTTTTGGACAAATATTAGAAAAATAATTTTTTAAAAATAAATAAATATACATACATTTAGTTAGATTATTTTAATCAGTTTGGAATTTATTAAAATTTATTGAGTTAAAGTATATAGAAATATGAATGAAATTGAGTTCTTATTGATAAAATTGAATTTAATTTAGTGGGTTGGACTTTTATAATGAAACTAATTCGAAAAAAATATTTTTTAAAATATTATTCTTGGTATGTATTTAAAATATATAATTGTATCTTTTATTAAGTAAGAATTTAAATTTTAATATAAAGATTTTTTAATTTTTATTATTTAATTATGAATCATAAGTAAGCTTTTTGAGAAAATGAAGAAAAAATAAATTACCAATAAATATTAGTTTAATAATATTAAAATTATTTTAAAATTAAATGATTTTGAGTTTAAAAATTAAATTTATCAATAAAAAAATAAAAAAACTTAACTTTTCTTTTTTTAGGAGAATAAAAAACTTTGACTTGTTATGCGATGCTTTATACAAGGTTACTTATTAGGTCGCCTACCACTGATACTTATTCCAATCCATGCTGCAACAATAAGCCGGCCGATAAAATTAATTAGTGATGCGGTTGGCCGGTTGCCGCTGCTTATGGGGCTTTTTATTTTTAATAAAAAAAATATTAACTTTTAAAATGAGAAATCTATATATGGAAATTTCAATATTTTAATTTTTATCAGAATTAAATTTTTTGAGTTAACATCAAATATAAAATACGAGTAAAGATTAATCTTTTATTATTTATAATATAAAAACACCTCATAAATTTATCAAATATAAATAAAAATTCTTAACAGCTGAAAATTTTGAATTTCAAATTTTAATTGGAGTTAGATTAATAAAAAAAAATACAGTAAAAGGTGAATAGTCTGTAGTGTCTGTGTGATTGGATGTTAATTTTAATTGATTTTAGTCAAATATATAAAATGTTAATCGATTAGAAGAGTGTATAGTCTTTATTGTGCGTGTGATTGAGTGTTAATTTCCATCTTTATTATTCACACAGCATATCTAGCAGTATTTAATGGGTGTTAATTATACATATAATACATCTTCATCATAATTTTTTAATGTTGACAACCAACACTGCTCAAAATTAGATAAGAGAGAAACCTCTTTAAAATATTAAAGTTCCATTAAGATGAGAGAAATATGTGAACTTATATATATAAATTAACAAAAACAAAATTTGTGTAAAAGGCAATTTTACATTTAAATGAGGGTGAATTATTCAAACTCTATTTGTAAAATATTTTAGTTTAATTGAATCATTCAATTTTAGTTTCGAGTAATTTGAATAGTTTGTGAGGAAGTTGAGTTTAAATATTTTATAATATTCAAGTGGCTCATAAATTTAATAAAATATTTTTAAAATTTTTATATAACTTTAAATGTGTATATATAATATTTCAGAATTAATTTATTAATAAATTCAAATTTTAATTCGAATTCATTTATAATTTATTTGGATGACGATAATTTATATCATAAATTTGAATTTGGATTAAATCTCTTATTTTAATTATTAAAATTAAGTGAATTTGAATTTGATTTAAATTTCTGGTAAAATATAATCTTTTAAAAATTAAATATTTTAAATATTATTTTTTACATAGTTATTTTAAATATATTATTTTTATTTTTAATCTAAAATCTCAATTTTTTTTTATTCTCTCCGAATAAGATATTTTAAATGTATAGATTTCAATAAAATTTCAAATTTAAATCCATGCATCCAAACACAATTTTACATAATTAAATATATATATACCGGAACGAATGTAAAATTTTAAAGAGGAAAAAACACTTTTCAAATTTAGAAAAAAGTACAAAAATTTTATAAAAGACACTATGATAATAAAATAAATTTATTTAAAAATATAAAATAATAAAAAATATCAAACAAACATACAGTTCAATTATAAATAGAATGATTATTTTATTAATTTTAATAAATTTTAAATACTAAATAATAATTTATCTTAAAAAATTTTAAAAATTAAAGAAATAAAAAAGAAAAATAAATTAAATAATACTTTATTAAAAATTAAAAAAATAAAATAACCATTTAATTAATTTTATAAATTTTAAGAATATATATGTATATATAACCATCATATTAATGCTGACTCATTTTATTAGCAGTTATAGTAACTGATGTTTCAACTCCAACTATTAGTATAAGATAACGTCAGTTATAACATCTTAAAATTCACTAGTAAAGGTTTAAAATTATAATTAAAAGTTTAAAATGTTAAAAATTAAAATTAAAGTTTTAATTATTAATATTTAATTTTTCAATTGCTAATTACTAAAAAAGAAAAATGCAACTGTAAAGCCAAACAAACTTTGAATCGCCCGCAACTATTTGAAATGAATTATTTACATGTTATTGTTGATATAGAAGTAGGGTGAAGGAAGCCATAAATTTATTTTAGGATAGGTTGAAATTGAAAATTTCTCATATAGATATAAAATTTTTCAGAAAATTAATTTTAGAAGGATAAAAATTAAGTAAAAAATTAAATTTTAATAAATTATATGAAATTTTTTTTAATAAATTGAAAGAATTTTTTTAAGTGGAATGATTATGGCTCACTTGAGGGGTTGAGGGGAGCTACTGTGTATTTTTGCATAACAGTCTCTCATGTACTCTATTTTACCTATTTAAAAGATTTTATAAAATTTTTAAAAAATTATATATTGATAGTATTTGATATAATTAATTTATTGATATATTTTTTATTCTAAACAAAAATCATTTGGATAGGAAAAAATACATTAAAAATTTTATGTATTATATTTAACAGTATAAATTTAACACATTTCTAATATATTTTTTTCTATCCAGATGATTTTTGTTTAGTATAAAAAATATATCAATAAATTTATTATATTAAAAATTATTAATATATAACTTTTTAAAAATTTTATAAAAAATTTTAAATAAATAAACTGCTGTGTCAGCAACTCCCTCAACCCCACTTGAGCCTAGAGTACCCTCCATTTCTGTGTGGATGGGAATTAATGGTGGGATACTATGGGTAGTAATATTAATAACTAAAAATGGTGACAATTAAGAGACGGTTGGTATAGTTAATAGCTAACAGATTTGAATGTGGATGACGGTGCTGACATACAATTATTAAAAGTTACTTTTTAAAATTGCGCAACACCTAATAATAACAATAATAATAATAAAACAGGAATAAAAGTGGACAAATAATGTTGAACGACTTACATCTCATCTTATTTGATCTCTCTGCATAGCAAGTTTTTAGGTGAGTTGTTATTATCTCGTGGCCACCCATCACCCTTCTTGATGAGATATGGCATCACACTGCTGCCACAAACATGATAAATTTTTAAGTAAATTTAGTCTGTTATATTATATTATAATTTAATTAATAATGATATAATATATATTTTATAATTTAAATAATTAATTATTATATTTATTTTATAAAATATGATATTATTTAACGTATTTAATTATTATTAATTAATATATAATGTGTGTACGCCATTTTTTCAACTAACACTCCATTTTTAATTATAAAATTTCATACAAGGGTCAAAAATATTATAAAGTAGATTTAAGAAAATATAAGAAAAAAAATATATATGCTTTGTTCCTGAGCAAGCAGCCTTTTATTGAACTTATTATTTATGGGATCCAATGGGAACATGCAGCAGCATACCTGACTCGATCACTGCCATCTTTTTAATTTTCTAATGTATTTTTTTTATTGGGTATAGCTTTGCGATTAGGTGAGGTTACAACAATTAGGTATTAAGAAAACAATCAAACATATAAAATTAACAATGATCTAATATAACATATAAATTTAATTAAAAGTTAAAACCACAAACAAATATTTAGTGGTAGGCGTTGCAAATACATATGTGAAATTGGATGTAGAATTTATAACCCTTTTAACTCATTGTTATATTAATATATGTATAAACTCAAACATAATATTTATTTATATTAAAAAAATAGAGACTGTACATTTACAAATAATAAAATTTAAATTTAAGATTAAAGCTCATTTTATTATTATTTTTTTTAAGATGAATTTCATTTTAATTATTCAAATTCGAAATTTTGTTGTCTTATGATATCAGTAACACTAAACTAACCCCCAAAAAATAAAACTCACTACACACCATTGAGACTATATCTTTCTTTTCAAGCCTATGCATATAATTAGCTTGCTTAGCATGCCTTTAGTTTTATGATTTATTAATTATTAATCTTACTTATGTATAAGTATTTTTTTAAAATATTAATTATATATATTGACATTAAGTAATATGCATGCAAATTTTCATTTATCATATTAAAATTTTTTAATTAAATAAATTCAATAATATATCTTAAAATTAAGAGAAAGCTTTTTAATTAATATTTTTTTTATAAGGATGATAATTTTTTTCTCTCCCATTGAGTACCCGTTTAATCCAACTCTAATAAATGAAAAAAATCCGTTATGTTTATAAATGAAGTGGGTGAATATCAATATATCTGTCTATATATTCTTTTATATATTTTATATTATGCACATATTATTTTAATATACATAAATACATATTAGATTTTTAAAGTTTATTTTTACATATGCTTTTATATTTTAATTATATTTTTAACTAATATATATATATATATGTAAATATATTATATACTTTCTTATAAAAATATAACTTATATACACATATTTATTCTTAAAAAATAAATTGATATATATGATCCGTTTTGTTTCAATATGAGACAAATAAAATATAAATATTCGATGCATAGTGATTTATAATTTTTCTATACTAATTAGTTGAGATCTGGCGAGTTGTTCTTGCAGATTAAGAAATTAAAGAAGGCAAGTAATGATTCTTTGTCATGTCTTTTCTCTAAAGAAAAGAAAATTATATATTTTTTATTTTAATAAAAATAGATTGATTGTTGTTTAGACAGGTTCTAGTTCCTACCACGACCGCAGATTCTATTATAAACTCTATATTTGTCAAAACGCGTCTATTATTTAAATCATTTGGATCTATCTCTGGTCTACATTGCTGGCCATCTTATAAACTGCTGGAAAATTAAATCACAAAAAAAGTTAGATATTTTTTATTTATTTTCCTCTTTATCTTCTTTTTGGTCATTCAATTGCTTTATTACTTTATTAGATACACACATTTTATTCAACTTACAATTTAAAATATAAATATTTATATTATTTAATAATTAAAATTTAATTATTTATTTTTCAATTTTATCAAATAATGTACATTGAAGGAATTAGTGGTTTAGAACAAAATAATTATTTGTGAAACTTTCATTGTATTTGAAAAGTCATTCAACATTTGTGGTTTAGAATAAAATAAGAATTCATTGCAAATTTTGCTTGCTTCATATGCATATATCAATTTGGTCCCTTTTTTTTTTAATTTTAAATAACGTGATAATAATTTGGTTTTAATAATTGATAGATTGAATTCAACTTAATTACTAAAATTTGTTACTTTTGTATTGTTTATATTTCAACTTTT
Organism: Aleurites moluccanus; assembly: GCA_948193065.1. NCBI lineage: Eukaryota > Viridiplantae > Streptophyta > Magnoliopsida > Malpighiales > Euphorbiaceae > Aleurites > Aleurites moluccanus. Next base: position 6,084 of record CANXYC010876906.1, on the reverse strand, counting down.
GATTAGTATATCATAAACTAGTCAAAAATCAGTTATTATTTTATTTTATAAGTTAATAATATTTAATTTATAATTATTATGTTTAAATAAAATAAAATTTTAGAATTTCGTGTAATATTATGTGTGTTAGGAGTGATATCGGTTTGGTTTGATCGGTTTGAAAGGTTGTTATAAAATCAAATCAATATTTTCGATTTAAAAATTTTTAAACCATCATTATAGTCAAACTATCGATTTTAATTCGATTTGATTATATTTAAATAGCTTTGATTTATCAATTTCAAATTAATTTTTTTTTTATAAATCGCCATTATTTTATTATAAATTTAAGAAAAAACATCGATAAAGTATCGGTAAAAAAAAATAAAAAAATAATTCAATATTATATAACTTAAAACTTATTTTTTTCATTAATTAATACACCTAAAACTTGTATTTTTTCTCAAGAATTGTATTATTTTTTATTTATTTTTAGTTAACTTTCATTGACAGTATTTTTTAAATTTTAAATTAATATTATGTTAAAAAATATATGGTTGTATATAAAATAAATTCAAATATATTTAACGGATAATATATAATTTTGACTATTATGTTTAACCCTATGAAAACATTAACTTTTAATATTTTTTGAAATATAATTTTAATTCTAATGTTATTAAAACTTACAATTCTGATTTTTTTCTCCGTTCACTTCAGTTCCTGAGCTCCACATGGATTAAAAAGTAATTGGTAAATTAAAATTTAATCTCCAAAATTTTATTTATTTAAAAAAAAATATTTTTTTAAAATTAAATGTATAAAAAAAAATAAATTAATAACTAATAAAAAATTAATTATTTTATTTAATTAAAATTAAAATAAATATTATTTTTAATTTAAAATTACTTTTTATTAAATTAAAATAATTAATTTTTATTTAACTATTTACTTTTCTAAAATTAAAATAAATAAAATTACTTTTTAATTATTTAATTTGTTTTCTAATTTTATATATTTGGAAATTATTTTTATATATTTAATTAAAAAATATTTTTTTCAATTAAAATTAAAATAGATATTTTTTATTTTTGTTTATATATATATATGAGATAATTTTAGTCATTTTATTAAAATTTAATAGAAAAATAGAAAAAAGTAGACGAATAATCAAATTTATTGACGGAATTAAAATATAAAAATTAACTGCGCTTTTTTTTTTTTTGTAAATACTCTTATATCTAAATATCGTATTTTTTTATATATATATTTTCTTTATTTTTTATTTAATTAAAATTAGAATATTGAAAAATATTTATGAATAATTTTATGTATAGTATTCATACATTATATTTTTATTTATTTATTTTATATATATTTTAATTTAAAATCAAAATAAATAATATTATTGTTATTTAATTAAAAAAATTACTTTTTATTTAATTATTTAATTTATTTTCTTATTTTTTGTATATTTGATTAAAAATATTTTTTGCATATTAAAATAAAATAATTTTATTTTGTTAAATATGCAAAAAATAATTTTATTTAATCAAATATACAAAAAATAAGAAAATAAATTACTTTTAAAAATTAATTATTGAATTAAATAAAAAAGTAATTTATATTAATTTTAAATTAAAATGTACAAAAAATAAATAAATAAAATTGTGTATTAATATTTTATACATAAAATTATTCACATATATTTTTAAATATTCTAATTTTAATTATTAAATGAAAAGTAAGAAAATATATATATATATAAAAAGTTGACAATATTTTAGGAATAGTAGTATTTAAAGAAAGAAATGCAATTAGTTCTTGTATTTTGATTTTATTAATAAATTTGATCATTTTGTTTACTTTTTTATTTTTAATTAATTTCAGTAAAATAACTAAAAATACATCATATATATATAAAAAAATAAGAGAAAAATAATTTATTTTTAATTATTTTAATTTTAATGAAATAAAAAAATAATTTTTTGATTAAATATATAAAAATAATTTTCAAATTTTATAAAATAAGAAAATAAATTAAATAATTAAAAAAATTATTTATTTATTTTAATTTTAGAAAAGTAAATAGTTAAATAAAAATTAATTATTTAAATTTAATAAAAAGTAATTTTAAATTAAAAATAATATTTATTTTAATTTTAACTAAATAAAATAATTAATTTTTATTTAGTTATTAATTTATTTTATTTTTTGTATATTTAATTTAAAAAAATATTTTTTTTATAAATAAATAAAATTTTAAGGACTAAATTATAATTTGTCAATTATTTTTTAATGCCTGTGGAGCTCAGGGACTGAAGTGAACAGCAAGAATAATCGAAATTGCAAGTTTTAATAACATTATGATCAAAATTATATTTTGAAAAATATTAAAAATTTATGTGCTCTTAACGTTAAATATAAAAGCTAAAATTATATTTTATCCCTAAATGTAATAAAGATCATCGGTGTATATTCATTTCTTTCCCCTTCCTTCTGCATTCAAACTTTTTTCTGAAGTACATGATTTTAACTAAGAATTTTCTAAGTTGAAGACAGTGAGAGAAATGATTTTCTTGGCAACATTGTGCTTATGGAAAGTATATAAATTGTAGCACAATAATAGCTCCAAACTGAAGCTAATTAAATCTACATATACATATGGTTTAATTAATGGACGAAAAGTCTCGTCTTATTTAAAGAAATTCTATGCCATCCAAGAAAAGGTTTAAAGAAAAAAGATTCGGCTATTTACTTTTTTTGGACAAATTAATTTGTTGAAGAATTTTAGATTATCGTAAAGATGAAGATGTTGAACATCTTTTGCAATATCAACAATTATATATAGGGGAGACGGCGGTTGGAATTGCAGGTTATCTAATTTAAATAATATATCTAAATGGTTTGTAAATAGTGATATAAAATCTCTAAATATCCGATTTATATTTAAATCAAATTAGTCCGATTAATATAAAGTGGTTTGAATCTAGATATTAATGAATAACCGAACCAAACCCAAAATATCTAAAAAATCCAAACCAAACTAATAAGTAATAAATAAAATACATTATATATTATATATACATAATACACTACTATTTATATATATACATAATAATTAAATTATTCAATTTAGATTTAAGATATTAAATTACTATACATACAAACATATATTATATATTTAATACAAATCTATATATACATATGTAGTAATTAAGTTATTTAATTTAAATTTAAGATCGTATGTTATATTTTTTGAGAATTAGATAATTATGGTTAATTTATGATAAATTAATTATGATTTATTTGGATATATTTTAATTTAACAATTTTCATATTTAAGATTTTAATTTAATAATTTTGATCTGTCATAAATTAATTTTGGTTTGGATGAACAATTCTCATATTTAATTTTAATTTTGTATAACAAAAAATAACCGAAAAACCGGGATCTCCCTATTTAATAGGTCTGATTTGAAATAACTGAAAAATAGAATCGAACCAAACTAATTTTATAAAAACAATTCAGTTTGATTCCTCCATTTTAAAATCTTCAAAAATTCAGTTCAATTCAAAAAATTTGCAATCTTCAAATAGAATCAAACTGTGTACTGCCCTAATTATATGCACATATATATAAATTAAGTTCAACAAAAACTAATTTTGTATAAAGTGTTGAAAAACACATTATAAGCCAACATATATAATAATATCTTTTTCAACTAGCTTATATATTTTTATATAAATATTCAAAATTATTAGAAGGCAATATTTAAATTTGATGTATACTAAATATAATCTAATGATAAATGTATATATATGATCTAAATAATAAAGTTAAATTTAATTTTTTTTTCTAGTAATCAAAAGTAATATTTGAATTTTTTTTAAAAAAAAAAACTATTCATATATATTAAAAATATTTTAAAAAATATAAATTAAATAAAAAAAATTTGATCAAAACTCACGATTATATAATAATCTTCACAAATTGTGTGAAATTCAATTATTAGCCATTTGTAACAAAGTAAAATATATTTCTTACAGTTCCCTCGAGGAATAAATTGATCAAATAGAACAATGCTTTATTTGCGAATATAAGCAGGAGGCAAATTTAATTAATTACTTACAATTAGGAAATTAAGTAAGATATAGAATTTTTTTTTTTTAAAAAAAAAAAAACGAATTGTGTATAGCGGCATCGGCTATTCGCACTCCACATGTTTCTTCTCGCACTCCCTGTCCTCATTAATATTTTTCAGTCCAAGAATTAAAATTAAAAGATAAATTTGAAATCTCAATAAAATCAAGTCATAGCACCTTCTATTCTTTCACTTGTTTTTTTTTAGTTGGATTAAATCAAATTCCTCAATGTTGAGAAACATATATACATTAAATAATGATGAAATATATATATAAGACTTATTAATAAGTTAATATTAAAATTAAAATAAGTTAATTAATTTTGTGCAAATAATTTCAATACACACTCATTTATATGGTCATATGTATAGGAACTGATGAATTTAATGATTACCAAAATTTCTAAATTCCTCTTACCTTCCTTTGGGTGGCTTATTATTTATAGAAATTGAACTATTGAATCTTGATTTTTTATTTTTTTTTTTTATTTGCTATTTCTACATCTGAAGTTTCTTCTTCTTTTTTTTCGCCTTTATCTGGATAGTTTTATACATCATACTTGGGCTTATTCAAAGACTAGGACAGAGGAGCAGATGGATAGGAAGAGCAGAAGGAAGAAGAAGATCAGTACTTTTTTGTATTTAGGATATATTTGTCTTTTTCATATCAATGTGGGACTGGGAAGAGTGCAGGAAAACTAAGGAGCAATGTAGATAGACGCACCATGTGCCCAGCTTCACATTTCCTACAATAGTTATCACTAGTAAATTTGCTCGCGTGATACAGTGAGCAAGCATTTAAATGATATAAAATTATATATAAATAATAATAAATACAATAATAAAAAAAATAATTATTATTTATAAATAAAATATAAAAAATATAAAAATTTATATAATATAATTTATTAGTTATTATATAATAACATCATCTTTGACATAGAAGATAATTTAATAACATATTATTAATATCATCTTAAATTCACATAATATATAATATAATTTGATTTGTTAAAATATTATATATTAATTCTTATCATATTGTCTTGCGGGATAATAATGGCAATATATGTTTTAACACTATAAATAATAGTAAATACATAATTTATTATTTAATAAAAGTAAAATATATTTTACGTTAGGTTAAAAATTAGGTCATACCAAATAAACTCTGATTAAGAAAGATATTGTAAAATTTGTTGAATTCATGAAAGAGAATAAATAATGAATGAGAAATGAAAAAGATAAGAAAGTTTAATTTATTCAAAATTTTAAAATATAATATTGAGATTAATATAATAAAATGAATTTGAGATATTATTTATATGTAATATTTTTTCCTATATCGAAAAAAGATTTTTTATATGCATAATATATAAAAGGTCTTAATAAATTACTACTATTATTTTGAGATTGACTTTTGAGTCATGTAATTAGACTGAACTCCACACAATTATTAGGTCAATTGTCCATTCCCGAGTAGTTTCAGATGATATTAAAGTCTGATTACCAGCTAAAAATGTGAAAACATCGCCTGGCAGGCCAGATCGACAAGGACGTTAGGAGTTTAGATAAGAAAAAATATAATACCCTTTATATGTATTGTTAAGTTAGTAGACACAAGTCTCAACCATTAAATCAATGATAATACTAAAAAATTTATTTTGAAAAATAATAGTCATTGATGATTTTAATAATAAATATATAAAATATTTATCTAAAAAAATATATACAAAATATTAATTATAACTTATTGTATTATCATCTATTAAGGTTAGCCTGAAACCGAATTAAATTTAATTCAGCGATTTAATTTAATTTGATTCAAATTTTAGTTTAATTAAGTTTAGTTTTTTTTTAAAAACTTTAATCATTAAGTTCTTTTCGATTTTTTCAAAAAAAAAAACTTAAAATAAGAATACTGACTATATATATATATATATATATATATATATATATA
>CANXYC010876892.1:0-15284 GCA_948193065.1 Aleurites moluccanus | reverse complement strand
AGTTCTACTAAGTTACTTGACCCAATCCTGTTTACCTTATGCATTTGGGCCTTTCATTACATTGTTATATCTTATCATATATGAATGTCATCATATGCATATAATTATCTTCACATTGATAACTGTCATCACAATTATCATTATGACATTCCAATAAATCGGTATTATACTTGATAATGTCATATATACTAATATATATACATATGGTGAATTAGTAATGCATCTCATGTTTATAAATACACTGAGTATTTTGTACTCACCCCACTTTGTTGAACCATTTCAGGGAAAGGAGAGTGAGGTATGGATATCCTGACTACTTTTATACTTCCAGTCGCGGAGCAGATGTATAGTCCTTTCCTAGAGTAGTATAGATTAGTCTATGATATTAGTTATATATATAAATATTTTGAGTATGACTAGTGGATATGTAAATGTATAATTATATGTTGTGATGTGTTTGATCATTATGCTATGAGTATAAATGTATGTCTATATATTCACATTTCAACAGGGGTGCAGTTGATATGGTAAGCTTACATGACTGTGGCATATGTATAAATGATATTACAGGGAATTGCTATATGATTGTGATGTATGATATAGATTATGCATTTTGAGTTGATATAAGTATAAAGTGATGTGAGTTGTGTTTGAAGGTTGAAAAGGGGTTTGATATTGATATTAGAAGTGTTTTGTTATGTTTTCTATTTGGGCAATGTTAATATTACAGGGGAGACTCTGTCCAATTTTCTGTAAACTCAAAGTGTTTTTTTTTTTTTTTTAAATATGTCATAAAATGATTAAATGAAAAGAAAGCATGTAACTTGGGTCTTCGTGGTACTGGTATGTAAATTATTCCCGTGCCCTAGGACCGTCACAGCCCTATAGTGTGGGGTGTGACATAAAGTATGCAAAAATCATAGTCACACTCTCATGATCATCTATATCAATAAAAATGAACTTCTTGAAACAATGCATGACATCTTTCATCTTAATAATAAGACCCAAAACCTCCATGCCAACTATTCTCTATAATCGTCTAGGAGTTTCATCTAGTATGGCATTGTCATATTTACCAAATGGAAGCTTAGTCACCAAGGCGAACTCCAAGTGATCAAACTTAACCCTCGACCCACCAAGATTGAACTACATTGTAGATGGGTCAATTAATTGTTCAGCATATGTGGGCTCAACTTCATTTAGTAGGATGTAATGAATCACCTACAGATGCAACACTTAATCTTCTAACATTTGAAAGAGCAACCTTGCACAAGAATGGACTTTACAATTTTCACATTGGGCATGGCTAAGCAAATTTCTTACTTCTGCCACTCTATCAAAATGGGAGTAAATAGTTATTTTGACGGTTATCTCTTCTCCTTTCTTATCAACAACTTGCAATCAATTATAACCTTCATTTATTAAAAATTGATTAATTATATTCAATTTCGACTTAATTCTGACTTAGTTTTGACCCAAAATTGAGTCAAAATTGAGTGAATACTGAGTCGAAATTTAATTTTTATGCATATTTAGTCTCAAACAAATCACAAACACACATTAAAAATAAAATATACATCTAAGTAATTTATTATAAACAACGTCGAAACTAGTTCTTTATGCCTATTTAATATCAATAAAATCACCATAACACAGTTAAAATAATATATATTTATTCATCTAAGTAATATATTCTGACTTTATTTGAAATTTAATCTAAACTTAGTCAAAAATTAGTCGAATATCATATTCCATCTCAGTAATTGCAAAACCATGAAAAATTATTATATTTCAACTACATGAAACTACATTTAATCGTTTTTTAACCTTCTGACCTAACAAACCAATAAATTTATATATGTAGGTGAAATTTTTATTAAGATCAATTAAAAATTTATCGAAACTCAGTCGAAATATAAATAAATTAGTGGAATAAATTTACCTTTTTTTCTCGCCAGTCATTTTGAAGTATTTGAAGAAGATGAATTTATAGAAAATAATCTTGATGCCATAATTCTCAAGGAAAGATACGTGAACAGAGAATGGAGACTGAAATGAATAACAGAGAGAAATTTCGAAAATAAAAGAAAACGCAGAGTGATATGGCGGTTTCAAAAACGCCGGAGTAACTGCAATGAAAATTTCGAAATTGAATTGGATCTTTTGCTTTTCCTTTTGTCAAAATGCTATATAAGAATAATTTTATCATTAAAAAAAGTCAAGTGTCTAAATTATATAGTTTATTAAATGGAGTTATTTTTGTGAAAACATTATTACATAACGTCATTTCTATAAATTTCCTAATATTTAACCATTGCCTTTTGCAACCGATACTACGGTGATTTAGCAAATTCATGGAGTCCAAGCTGTCATAGCGTTTGTTTAAACTTATTAAATTAAATAAATAAATAAAGGGCGATGAACTTACCGTCGTGGACTGCACTCCGATTATTACTTGTAGGACTACCATTTTATTAACATTTTTAATCACGAAAGTCCTAAAATCTTCTAACACAGTCTCCCAGTATTGCAGTACTATGATGTGGCGAAGGAGTATTAGCACCGGAAACAATGCCTCAACCGCCGTTCGCGCACTCAAGGAGAAGAAATGGGACGCATTAGTTATCGGTGGTGGCCATAACGGCTTGACAGCCGCAGCCTACCTTGCTAAAGCTGGACTCTCAGTCGCCGTGCTGGAGCGGCGTCATGTCATTGGTGGCGCAGCGGTGACGGAAGAGCTAATTTCAGGCTTTAAGTTCTCTCGCTGTAGCTACCTTCAAAGTCTCCTCCGCCCATCCGTCATCAAGTAAATGCCTGATTTTTCCGAGAACAGCTAATACCGATTACAATTACTTGATTTTGTTTTGATTATATTATTAATTGTTGTTATGTTGGAGAAGAGAGTTGGAGTTGAGGAGACATGGATTGAAGTTGTTGAAAAGAAGTCCATCATCGTTTACGCCGTGTGCAGATGGACGCTATCTTCTATTAGGACCTGATAAGGATCTTAATCATTCTGAGATTTCCAAATTCTCCATTAAAGATGCTGATGCTTATCCCAGGTTTTTTTTTTTCCGTCCTCTATTTTCTCGTTTTAGTTCACAATAATTTTAAACTTTGCCAGTTTTATGTTAGTTATTTATTAGTTGGTGCCTGGAGGTGTTCATAAGAATTTGAGTTATTGAAGATTATTATTAATATTGTTATTGTTGTTGTTCTAATTTTAATATGCGTAGATTAAGACAATTCTTGCCCATATTGGTTATTTGTAATATTAATTGTAATTGTTACTTGAAACCCCCGAGTTTGTTCTGCTTTGGCCTAATGGTCTGGCTTTTGTATCAAATTGATACCATACATGATGTACATGATATCTCCGCCAAAAAAAAATAAAAGGTAATGTGTAAATGTGGTAATTGTGGTTATAATAATACAATTATAGTTATAGTTTGAATTTATAGGGGAATGATTCAGAGCTTAGCTTAAAAGGGAATTTGTGCAAATGAAGATCATGAACTATTGCTGATGGTGAAAACTGGTCAATATTTTCATAGGCTTCATTTTGAATGAATCTTTTTGAAGCTGCTATAATCAACTTATGTTTTTTATTCATAGTTTTATGCTAGTAGTTTGGCGCCGATGCACACTAATCTCCAGTTTGGCCTGTTCTTGATTCTTCGTAATTGAATGTAAAATTAATTTTCATATGTGGTTAATATCTTTAGCATTGACATTTGAAGTAGCTGGTGTTTGTTCATTTATCCATATGAATTAACTTCTTATTTTTTTTCTTCTAAATTGAGTGAGTTCTCATATGCAGATATGAGAATCAGCTTAAGAATTTCTGTAAATTCATGGATCCACTTTTCGATTCACCTCCTCCAGAATCTCTGCAAAATGTTTCATCTTTCAAGGATTGGTTCAAGGACAAAATACAGAAATCAGCCTTTTGGGCCTCTTGTTTGCGGCAGGCTGTGTCTTTAGGTCAGAGAGAGATGGTGTAAGAGCTCTCTTTTACTAATCTCAAGTTTACAAGGTTTTGTTTCTACAACTATGGAAACATGTGATAGGGGTTGGTCGTGTGGTCAAATTCTTGCAAATTTCTTAGCTTTCACGTAACAAGTATCCTGAATAAGGCTTTATGTTATGATATATGTTTCTTAATTTTGACAGGGACTTCATGGACCTTTTGTTGTCTCCAGCTTCAAAGGTTTTGAATAACTGGTTTGAGGTCATCATTTAACTTGTTCTCATAGATTTTTTACAGTTTCATGGATTAAAATTCTTGAAAAGATTTTATGTTGCTTACTTTCTTTTTCAAGACATAAGTTGTGCTCGTCTTGATTCCTATTTCAATGGAACTTGTGAACTTAATTCACTTTGGAACTCTTTTTTATTGAATGTCACCCTATTTTTTTTTTCTTTATTTGATTTTGTTATAATTTTTTTTTTATCCTTAAATACAACTCGAAATTAAAGGCTATTTTCTAGCTATTTTGTATATGTCTAATTTGGGAGGGAATATCTGCGGAAGTTCCCTGAAAAATAGGTTATACCATTCATAGATGGATAAAAGATTCTGTTAAGTCAGTTTCATCTTGCAATTTCACTATCTGAGGCTGTAGGGAATTTTATATTGCTGAATGGCTATACTGATGTTTAGAGATGCAAGGAGTTCTAATCCTGTAAAGTTTTACTAACCTTGATTATTTCTCTGTTGCTGTTGCTGCTGAATTTTCAGACAGATGTCTTGAAAGCGATCCTTGCAACAGATGCTGTAATAGGTACTACGGTATGACTCCATCACTACATGGAGATGTGATAATTTTGGTTTGATATTTTTATATAAAGCTCACAGAGCAAACATATTAATGATTATAAAGAATCACTGTATCTTTTGTTATGTTGTTTTATGACTGATGATGATATGAAGTGGTGGTTTCACAATGGGCTTCAGAATAATAGATTCATCATTGCATCCATTGTCCATTTAAAATCATTGATTTCATTTGAATTCTTCAATGATATATTGCAGGGTAGTGTCAGTACTCCAGGGAGCGGATATGTTCTGCTACATCATGTCATGGGAGAAACTGAGGGGGATCGTGGAATTTGGTCGTATGTATTTCTATTGATGGCTTGATGTACTAATTGTGCATCACAGTAATAGCATCTGTAAATTTCAAGATTCCTTCCTTTTCTATTGCTCAAAATATGTCATATATCAGTAAGCTATTACTTTTCATGTTAGGAACCTTTTGAAGGAAAGTTGAGTTGTGAGATGTGGTGGTTCTAGTAACTAAACTGGTATTGGGAAAGTAATTGAAGTTCTATTGCATGATAGTGTTCAATGACAATATATAGTTGCTTCAAATGAGAAAGGGTTCCGGTATTTTTCTTGAAGTTTTTGGAGTATGAGGTTGAAGGTACTCCCAATAGACATTCTTATTTTTGCCTATGTAGCATACAGCTGGTGTTAGAAAGCTGCTTTATTTGGGATAGTTTTGTTTAGCATTTTATTTTCTGTTTTTCCCATGTCTAGATAAAAATATGAAAATCAGTTTCTTCATTAGTGGGTAGCTATTAAGTAAGTTTCTTTATTGCAGTGGGAAGTTATTATAGTGGGTAGTTATTGTATTCAGTTGTTTAAAAGGTTGTGTTAAGGAAGGAATAAAGTAGAATTTCAATGTTCCTAAAACTTTGAGATTCTAGAGTTCTCTCATACAAGCTCTAAGAGATTGTGGATTTCTCTCTTAATAAGCTTTAATTTGTTTTTTTTTTTTGGTTCAACAAATAGACCCATAACTAGATTTAAGCTTGGGACTATAACAATTGGTATCAGAACTAATAGTTATGTATAGATCAAGTAGAAAGTTATCCTTGTTATTGGAAAGGGTTGAAGAAAAGCAGCCCATAAATGAAGCAGCAAAAGTGTCACATGAGCCACTAGAACAGGAATTTTAATTCATGCAATTATTGGGGTTCGCTTTCCATGAAAAATGCAAGTTCAAGTGTGGGATTTTACTCTATAACAATGATGTTTAAAAAAGCATTAAAGAGTTTCCAAATTACATGGCATGAAGAAGTCTAAATACAATCAAATTGCTCATAATCTTATAAGTTGAAGGTAGCATGTTAGCCATCCTTTGCGCTTGGGGACAAGTGTTGTCAAGGGGGAGTGTGATGTTAGGGAGCTCTTTATTTGGTGTAGTTTTGTTTTTCCTATGTGTATATAAAAATATGAACAACATTTTTTATTAGTGGGTAGTTATTAAGTAAGTTCCTTTATTTTAGTGGGTAGTTATTGTATTCAATTGTTTAAAAAGGTGTGTTACGGAAGGAATCAAGCATAATTTTCAATAGGGTTTGAGTTCCTAAAACTCAGTGATCATAGAGTTCTCTCAAATGAGCTCTAAGAAATCGTGGTGTTCTCTCTTAATGAGCCCAGTTAAATAGACCCATAACTAGATCGAGGCTTGGGATCATAACATTAACAACTGGTTTCATAGACCATAAGTAACTTTTAGAAGATCCTTACTTGAAACTAATCGACCATGTTGACCTTAATTGAATTCCAAGTTGATTATTTTAATCTTTCTTTTTGTTCTTGTCACTGATGGTTATTCCTCTTAAATGTTGTGGTTTCATTTGCATCTTATATTATAAGCTCTTTCCTTGACATCCATGATGTTTCAGAATTTAAGCAAACTGTAGGTATGTCGAAGGTGGTATGGGCTCAGTATCCTTTGCAATTGGTAATGCTGCTCGTGAAGCTGGAGCTCATATCATGACGAGTGCTGAGGTATGTTGGCATGAATACTCCAGCTTTTATAAGATACATTGTTCCTTTTAAAGACCTAAAGCATTATATATTTGGAAATAAAAAAAATGTGTATGCCATCTTTTGCCAAGTAAAAGCTTCTGCTCATTTGTTCTTGGGCTGCTGACCTCTTAATCTAAGGTCTTTTTGAAGCTCTTCCAATGCCCTACTCAGCTGCAGATAATTGGTGATAATCAGAACTCTTTCACATCAAATTTTATTGTGTACTTCCTTTGTTATGCTACCTACAATTGAAATCTTAATTTTGGGTTTTTTGCCATTGCTGGAACACCACAATAGTATGAATGGTGATCTTGCAGACTCTACTATCCAAGTTTTATTTGGTTTATGAGCCTTGTTTAACAAGCTAATTGTTATTAAGCTTTTGTTCCTAATTTTCCTTTCAGGATCCATATATTAGTCTAACTGTTTTATGTTGCTGCCTTCCAGTTCTTTTACCTAACTTTTGATAATTTATTTATTTTTTATTTAGGTTTCAAAAGTGATGATTAATGATTCTGGCATAGTGAATGGGGTTAGTTTCACTATTCTGCTCCCTCAACGAAGTAGTTTATTAGCTCAAATCAAACTTACAAGAAATAGATTTCTTTTAGGTATTACTTGCTGATGGTACACAGGTGCTTTCTTCAGTTGTGCTGTCAAATGCCACTCCTTATAGAACTTTTATGGTAAGATGTCAATTTCTGCCAATTCATTGATAATTTCCCACAAGAAGCATAAATGAGTAGTCCTGTGAAAATAATATTTATGATACAGGAATTAGTGCCCAATGATGTTCTTCCTGAAGATTTTATTCGTGCTCTGAAATTCTCTGATTATAGTTCTGTAAGCTTCATTACTTTTGAGTTGAAATTTTGCCACAAACAATTTGATGTTCGTCAGAATTACCTTCTTTGCATGTGTTTCAATCACTGAAATAGGCTACTACAAAGATAAACATAGCTGTTGATAAACTGCCCCAATTTCAATGTTGCAAGCTGAATGGCCCAGATGCAGGTCCTCAGCATATGGGCACCATTCATATTGGTTCAGAGAGGTATCCTTTTAGCTCAACATTAATAGCCTGCTTGCTTCTGAATCTGTTTCCCTGATATGTATGTCATAAAATGGTTGTTGAAGTGGGGAAAATCAACAGTTGTTGACCTCTAAGCTTTAAATTGGGAGCTCAATCCTGAATAGAGGATATCATTTTTTGACATGGGTGATAATTTGTTGGCCAGCTGTTCTCATTAGAGTGAAATATTCTCCAAATCCAGCTTAAATATGCAGAATCGGAGGTAGTAATTTTGATGGAGAACTGTAACATAAGTTTGTGGTCACTGACTGGTAACAGAACCTTGAATTATACAGTACTCTTGGCAATCTTATAAACTGTCATTATGTATTATTATATTATATTTCAGTACCTTATGGAACAATTGACATAACTCTCGTGTCCTTCCCTACGTTCTATCTCTGTTTTGACAAGTATGGAGGAGATTGACTTGGCTTGTCAAGATGCGGTCAATGGGATACCGTCAAGGAGACCTGTTATTGAAATGACAATTCCTTCTGCATTGGACAAGACAATTTCACCACCTGGTAAATAAAACTTTGCCTTTTATGTGTATGAGCCATTTCATCTCTTGGTATTTGCTGCATGTTATTTTGTTGATGTTTATCCAAAAATAAAACGAAACGGGAACTAACAAATTAGCTGTGAAATTATACTAGACTATGATGGCATTCACTCTCTTGGTTTTTGTGAAATCATAGAAATATCATAAAAAATTAGCTAATATTCAATTATTTAAACTCTACAGGCTGTCCCAAACTGGAAGCTTAGTGAATCAGGGCAGAGACAAAGAGTTATTTCATTTTTCCTGCCTTGTATTAAGTTTAACCTGTGAAAAAATTCCAATCTAATCTATTTGTTTTATATGTTAACCAAGAGACATTGAATACTCATTTGGTTGTCTGTTTTTCATATCTAGTTAGATAGCTACCCAGTAAGTTGAATGTTTGAATTCCTTTCTTACTTTAAGCAGTTGCATGTTCTATGGCACGTGAAAGCAATGTAGAAGCTTTGATTTATGATCAATGAATGATGTGATAACTGAACCCAGGTATAATGTTATGAACTAAAGTTTAATAGCAGTTGTAAAGCTGAACTAAAGTTTAATAGCAGTTGTAAAGCTGAACGAGATGTTATTTAGCAAATCAAGTTGTCCATTAGCTGCTAAGTAAGCAAGTTGGTTGTTTTTCTTGATCAGCAAAGATAGTTGTCATTTGTTATGAGTCAGCTGCTTAGGTTAGAGAATTTAACAATCATGATGGAGCTTATGCATTAAATCCAAAAATGGTGACACTAATCACAGGATAATGCTGATTCAGTGAGCAAAAAGCTTATCAATTCCTTTTGTGTTAT
Organism: Aleurites moluccanus; assembly: GCA_948193065.1. NCBI lineage: Eukaryota > Viridiplantae > Streptophyta > Magnoliopsida > Malpighiales > Euphorbiaceae > Aleurites > Aleurites moluccanus. Next base: position 6,036 of record CANXYC010876892.1, on the reverse strand, counting down.
TATCTTTTATCTTATATGATGCTTTAATTTTTCCTCTCTTTCCTCATCTTCCCCTAAAATCCTTCTTAACTAGTGAATACGTGGCAGTAATTAACCAGCTGATTTTGGTCTTAGACCCAGTATGTAACAGATTCTGCTTTTATGTGACTGTTCAAACACATTCTTTACATATGCAACACATTCTTTACATATGCAACCTTATTACCTTTCTTTTTTCTTTTCTCCTTAATGTTTTTTCCTTTCATAAATATTTGTTGCCCTGTTGGATGCTTTCCAATAATGCATATTTTTTAATTATTTTTTTTCTTTTAAAGTATAATTTCAGAGGCCTTTCAAGCACACGTATGCTCCCCTAATGTTTTTTAAAATGCATATTTCTTTCTTCATCTGTATTTTTTATCTCACCACACTCAGTAGCCAATATCATTTTATTCAGCATTATTATCTCTGACCATTGCATATGTCAAGTTCATTTTCATATAACATTTACAGAATCTCATTGTTTCTTTGCAGGTAAGCATGTGATAAACCTGTTTGTCCAGTACACACCCTACAGTCCTTCAGATGGAAACTGGGGAGATCCTGGTTATAGAGTGAGTTCTTGACCATTGCTTCTACTTCTGTCTTCCTTTTATGTCACTCTTCAGTGTCTACATTCCCCCAGAACCCCAACCAACCCACCCGTCTTATCCTCTCTTCAATGTATCCTTGTTGAATGTGAGCAATCTTTCATATTTCTATAACTTTCAGATGTTACTATGATCTCCTACTTTATGAGGCATAGCCTTTCCTGGGCTAAAACATGAGAGTTTCATGAGATTATCTGTGCGCTTCATTCTACCCTCTAGAACTCTAGCAACTGATCTTTTTTACAGGAATCATTTGCACATAGAAGTTTTAATTTGATTGACAAATATGCCCCTGGCTTCAGCACATCAATCATTGGTTATGACATGTTGACCCCCCCAGATCTTGAAAGGGAAATTGGTCTCACAGGTACTTCATAGCCATAAATCTCAGCATTATGAATTAAGGCACAGAATTTGAGCACTTTTTAAATTAACAATATGAACAAGGTATCTGGATGTTTAGTCACAACCATCAGATAATTAGATCCAAGTTCATCAGATAATTAGATCCAAGTTTAGGCTAATTTGAAGTCAACTAGACTAGCTTTATTATTGTGGCTTGGATTTTTCTGCTTCCCTTGTTGCTAAGCTTCAGTTTCTCAAGGTTCTTGATGAAATTAATGAATTCAAACAATTTCTGAACTCTTGAATGATCTTTCACAGGGGGTAATATATTTCACGGTGCTATGGGATTGGATTCACTCTTCCTCATGCGACCTGTTAAAGGATGGTAATGATAGCAAATGCATGTTTAAGATTTGAACTACTGTGATTTTGTCATCCTTAGCATGCATTGAACCATTCAATTAAATTATTTCTTTACTTGGGCATTTAGGTCTAACTATAGGACTCCTCTCCGAGGGCTGTACCTGTGCGGAAGTGGAAGCCATCCAGGTGGTGGTGTGATGGGTGCGCCTGGACGTAATGCTGCACTTGTAGTTGTGCAGGATTTTAAAAAGCGTCATTGATTTAAACCGAAGAGCACAAACCTGCCAAGATTCTCAAATTTCCTGTTCGCTCTATTCCTGCGAAACATGTTATGTTCCTTAGATCTTATCATTGTATCTCATTGTGTATGATAATGCCATTCAATAAAAGAACTGTTTGATCCGTTTTTCTTTTTCTAATTATATTCTTGAAACTGCTTTAAAATAGATGAGACTGAATATATGTTTCTATAGCAATTAGAATCAAATTCTAAAATCAAAATAATATTTCTTAATCACTATCATTCCATTAGAAATGATGGAAATCCCATTGTTAATAATCAATTCCATCAAATTAAAAAAGCACATTTTGAACTGTTGAATAAAGATCATAACAATGCATTTTAACGAAAGTGGCCTATAATCGAGAGGACTGTTTTTATTCTCTATTATAACAAAGTTTGACGTCCCCTTCACTCTTTTAGCTCTCCCAGGAATTCAGCCAACACCTTTCTAAGTCCCTTCTAAGGTGAATTGATTATCTTTTAAAAATAATGACTAATTAAAATTTTGATGAAAAAAGAAAAGAAGAAAATCAATACAAAAATTTATAGTGGTTTAGTCAAAATGAATCTACGTTACTCTTTAATATCACACTTAAATTCTTTAATATCGTTGATCTTTTTACAGGTTCAAAATCAAATCTAAGTGTTTTGCCTCACATTCAAACCTTTTACAATGTGTTTTTCTTAAATTAGACTCATACACAACCCAAGAGATTTACATGAGATGATAAGAAATAATTTTTCTTTTCTTAACCCAACTTTCTTATAATCAATAATCTTCAATAATTTTAAAGATTTACAATAAATACAAATATATACTGATTTTGCACAATAAATATAAATGATTTTACAATAAATGACTTTAGAACTTGTTTGAGATTGTTCACTCTTGCATTTAATACAAATGAACTCATATTTATAGGCTAGGGGGGAAAAAGTCATTTATACTTCTTTTCTCGCAACAAATGTACCTGAAATTTCGCTCTAACGGTAAGTTTACGAGTGAGTCATGCCCACGACTAGTATTGTCACGTCTGTGACTCTTATCAGGCTCAAAAAAGTGTAAATTTGAATTTCATCACGTCGTGCTTGCGACTTAGATTTGTAGCGCTCGCTATAAATGCATCATTGAGCATGTTAAGCTTCTGTTACTTGTGAACTTGGTTGAATTAAAGTTCACGCCCGCGACTGGTCTTGTCATTCCTACAATTTTATCTAGTCGCACCCACAACTGGAGAGATATTGTTCATCTTGAGGCTACTGGATGTTTTTAGAAATTCTCAATTTAATTTTTACATCCACGACTGGAATGTGTCACGCCCGCAACCTGAAGCTTTTCAAGGCTGCAACTGATTTTGTTGCACCTATGATCAATCTTGTTCCTAAAGTCACACCTACGACTACAAGTGGTTGCGCCAGCTGCACTTTAGAGAAATACTTGAAAAATTTGACACATAATCAAACAAACACATTAGTCCATTAATTTGGTGTTTGTAACCATCAAAATAGATATGATTAAGACACTAAGGTTTAACAATCTCCCCATTTTTTATGATGACAAACAACCAATGATTAAAAAATAAAAACAGTGTGTGATTATGCGTTTTAACAAACTCCCCCTCAATTTTTGTTTATTTTTGCTTATTTTAATAAAAAAAAAGTTAATTAATCACATAATTCTCCCCCTGTGTTTGATACCAAGCAAAAAGCAAAGATGCATATAAAACGGAAAGAGAGGGAAATAATAATCAAACCAAAATATATTTTCAAAGCAATACATATAGTAACAACTAAAGGAATTATAGAAAAACATAGAAACTTCCTAATAACTACAAAGGAGGAACGTCCGTCATAGGATCTAAAGAAAAGCTCTCAACTGCAGCTGCTCCAATAGCTATAATGCTGGAGCAAACTTCATAAGCAGCTAGTGCCTTGCCTTTATTCAAAGGCTGACAGGGGCAACGTCCATTGGAGAGTGTGGATCATCCACTGCTCGCAACTCATCGGACCCATGCCTACTGGACTGGGCATTAGCTTCTAAAGCAGATGGAGAGAAAGTCTCACGTTTCTCCATTTTTGCAAGAAACTCTCGTTGTTGACGACGTAAGTACTGAATGGCAGCTTTAATGGAAGTCTTTACTTTAGCCTCAACAGAGGAGACTCTATCATCCAATTTTTGTATTCTCTTCATAATTTCATTATGTCGTTGCTCCATTGCATCGAAGCGAGCCGTCAAGAATTCCATGAGCGAAGGAGAAGCAGTTGTGTCCACAGAAGGAGCAGGGGCTGCAGGCTGAGGAGGAGCTGCAGTGTCAATAGAAGGAGCAGGAACTTCTTCCTGTTACTCAAAAGTGGCTGCCTCATCCTCACCAGCAGCAGGAGTAGCTTTGAGAGCAAAAGATTCGTCTACTCTCTTTTCAACAATCCCTATGCACTGCAAAGTGATAACCCCAAGAAATTTTTTTTTCTAGAAGGTTGTGAACCAGGGGACTAAAGGCAGTGTTATCTAGATCAAATTTGGGATTTTCACAGATAGCACAGGGTATGTGTGTCACCAAGTGACCACAGACAATGTCTTCCTATTTCTTCTGAGCAATGTTGCTGAAATGATCCACCAACCATCTAGCAGAGGCAATAAGATGACCTCTCTCTATGCACCAAAGAAAAAACAACTCAGTCTTAAGGAATGTACTATAACTAGTACCTTTACTATTGATCGTATAGGTGATAATCTTGTGAACCACTTTGAGTATAGGATCTCTAATACTTATAGATTTAGAGAGTTTGGGGTTAAAAAGTAGAGAAGACCCAGTGATTTCCTTCCAAAAATCATTCATGTTTTCTTTAAACTCATTAGAAAACCTATTGCCCAAATTTCAAAAAACCCAAAGAGCTGACTGGTTTGCCTAAGGGAAAGAGTATAAGGTTTACCTACGAGCTTGAAGCTCATGTTTCCATAGGTGGATCCCTTTGATACGTCAAGACTTAAAGTAGAGAAGAATTCCAAAGTAAGCAAGGGAAAATAATCATGCCTAATATCAACCATTGTGAGCCAATGGACATATTGAAGCTTGGCTCTAATAGGTTCACTCAACCCTACACTATTCAATTCCATCCAGTTAATATATCCAGAAGGAAGAATGGAGCGATTAGAAGTGAGGTTTTCATACCGGGTAATTTCTTGAGGGTTCAAGGATTGAACCAAAGCTTCCAAATCTGTAGGATTCCACTATTCATGGTTGACTGGAGTCCTTTTCTTCTTTGGAATGTAACACCTCACCTATAACCTAGAACCTAAACCATAAAGGGTAACCTAAGGAAAATTTTTCCTTGAATTGAAAGTTGTATGATATTGTATGCTTATGCATGAATTGAACATATGTGCATGTTTTATGATGTATTATATGAGTTAAAGTGGTTTAAAGGCTGTTAGGACAAAATCGGATAATTTTGAGTTTTTGGTGAACTGGGGGCAAAATGGTCATTTCACACCCCCTTCGAGTTTTTATGGAATTAACACTATATTTGAAGGTAGAAAAGAATTTAACGACATGAAAATGATATTATTAAGTTTATTTGAATTATTGTTAGAGAATTAAACCCGATAGAAAATAATTCTCGGCAAGCTGCTCAATTGAGGAGCTTCATTTGAACTAAGACTATTTTGGTCTTTTCCTTTGCAATATGGAGTTATATAGTGTATGCAAGCCTATGAAATTATTTTAGGCTCATCTAAATCTAACCATTGGATGAAAAGATGAAGAAATGGATGGTTGGATAACTAGGTTTCACCATTTCTATCATAAACTCAAAGTATAGGATTATGCCTTTGATATTTAAGCTTGATTTTTCCCACCCCTTCATTTTTGTTCAACATCTTCATTATTCACCAAACACATTTTCTCTCTCCTCCATTTGTATGTTTCGGCCAACCTTGATCCAAGCTTAAACTTGTTGTTTTCTTTCATTTTTTGATGGAAACTAGTTAATTCCATCATTCTAAACACAATTATAACCATATATTCAAAGGACAAACTAGAAAAAGTGACAAATTAATCCTTTGAAGATTTTGAAGAACTTTTAGTAAATTATTGATTTTGAAATTCTTTTGATTCAAATATGTTCTTAGGATGTTCTTTGATGTTTATTAGTGATCAAAACATGTTTTGAATGGATAGAATTCAAAAACTTGGATGGAAATCCTAATAGGAAGAACTTTGAATCAAAATATTGTTTTGATGGATTATTTGGTTTAAATGATGTTTATTTGATGTGTATAACATGAATTAGTGGTTAAATGATTGAAATAAATTCAATAGGATAGAGAACCAAAGTGGCCGAACCATATGGTGATGAACAATGGTTTTGAACTTTGATGTTTTATAGGTTTGAATGATGAAATGTTGTATATTTGAT
>CANXYC010876807.1:0-16665 GCA_948193065.1 Aleurites moluccanus | reverse complement strand
GAAATTTAAAGGATTGATTTAATGGTATAAAATTTCATTGAATTTATGAATGAAGATGATTCATAGCGGGAAATTTTGTATTTAAATTTTCATCAAATTAAATTTTTTTGGATTAGTACAAGTCATGAAAAACAAATAAATATTAATCTTATATTTTTTGTAATATAAAAACATCTTGCAAATTTATTAAAAAATTAAAATCTCTAAAACCATTTATAATTTTTTAATTGAATAACTTTTGCAGATTAATGAATTTTTAATAATTTTTATGAAATTTATAAATTTATAAAAAAATTAATTATATACATTGATAGATTATAAATATTAGTAGATTTTCGTTGTATTTTATATAATACAATAAATTTATATTTTATCATGTAATAAAAATAAATATTTGAAATAATAAACAAAATTTAATAAATAATAAATATACTTAATATATATTTATATTATATTATTTAATTATTACAATCTCTTCATATTTTTTTATCTTTTTCGCCAATTTAACTTTTTCCTTTTAATATATATATGTATATTTTTTTATTTGATTATTACAATCTCTTTATAATTTTCTATGTATCAATTATAAATTATCAATTTTAATTTGAAGAGGTTTTGCACTCCAAAATCTTTTTACACTCCCACTAAAATATATCAATAACGAAAAATACTAAATTACCCAATAAACGAAACTCCACCACTATCATCTTTTTTGATAGTCCAGAGAATTAATAAATAGAAAAAAAAGTTGCTAGTTAATTATTTTGTATTTAAATATAATAATTCAATTTGCAGAATCTAAACATATTGATATTTTTCTTTGTAGGTTATTAAGATATAAAATCTTATATGAATTAAATATAAAATATTTAATAAATATATATATAATTAGATTTTTCAATCTCGATAAATTAGTGTTTGAAGTTGACACTCTTATTATTATAAAAAAATAATAATAATAAAAAAGAGATTGAATAAAGATAAAATATTCTCCTATCAACTACATCTACTAAGTCTTTGGCTTGCCCATTTATTACTATAAATAAGAGTACTGGAAGAAAGGCATAATTGCAAATAAAATTCAATCATCTTCAACATGAAGGCCTTTCTCCTAATATGTATTCTCTTAGCTACTCTTTTCTTTTCTCCTTCTTTCAACACCGCTAGAGAATTAGCTGAGAAACCAGGTAAGAGCTATCTTTTGTATTTCTGTAATATAAAAATGTGTTTTAACTAAAATTTTAGGATAATTTGAAACTCTTGTCACAAATGAAGCAATATTAATAACAAGAATTTTTGTGACCATCAAAAACTCGTCACATAATAGTAGAGGAAATAGAATAATATAGGATTCATCTCCCATAATTTTAAGCAATAACTACCTCATTATTTATGTAAAATACACCAACTGTATGTAGGTGCATCAATACCTTGTAGCAAAGTGAATCCATATTGCAACCCTAAGAAGACTCAGCCACCTTGCAAAGGGAATCGATATTGCATGCCCCCTTTGCAGGAACATTCCCGGCCGTAATTGCACTAAAAAGGCTCCGCCGCCTCCCAAATAAATTGTCATGGCTCCAGCCCTGGAAGATCATGGATATATATATATATATAGAAGATGAAGGCGTTTGTGTGCTAATTAAGGTCTATTAAAACAATGTAATATGTGTAATTTTATTGTAATTTCCATCCATCTATGTAAGATTATCTAAATCTCTACATTTACAATAAAATATTATGTTGGTGTTTAGAAAAACTATAATGAGTTAAACTTTAAATTAATATTTGATACTATAAAATCCTAAAAATTAATCATATGAATCTTAATTTCAGGATTTAATAAGGTAAAATTTAAATAAATTAATTGATTTTTAATTATTTTGATATTTATTTAGTAAAATAGGTTAGAACATTTTTATTTTATAAAATTTGAGTTCAAATTATTGTTGGACCTATTTTTAGAACAAATACAAATCTATGATTAATGATAATGTTTAGCATTCTCTCATACTAAGTATCACATAAATGTTAAACAATACAAGTAATAAAATTAAAAATTTCCTTAATTTGTACCAAGTCAATATATATCTCAACAAGTCAAGTTCACTAAGTTAATTCTTTAATTTTTTTTTTTATATTTCCCAAAATATTTTTAATGTATATACAAATTAATAAATTTAGCTTTTAAAGAAATTTTTCTATTGAAATTAACATAAAAATATTATATATTAAAATAATATGTTAATTTTAATATTAGAAATATAATTAAGAGATCTCATGTCTTTTTTTTTTTAATTAAAGTTTTGTTGAATGATTATTTTAATATGTTTGATTATTTGTAGATCGAATTGTTTATTTTTTTAAATTATCTTAATCACATATACATTTATCATTAGATTATGTGTTACTGTATAACAATAAATTATAGTGATATATTTCATGGGAAAAATTTGATTAATTTTAAGTTTATGATATTGATAATAATAAATACAAATTTGCAAGACCTGTTAATTAGGTCTAAATTCTAACACCAGCAATAGAGTTATCCCATAGTATATAATTCAATTAATGCTTTGATATTGTTTTATATAAATTGATATGAAATTTTATGAAATTTATTTAATTCAAACAACTTTTTCTTCTATATTAATCTTCCCTATAAATAATTAAGACTGGTATATAGGAGGTAGTAGCGAACTATTGATATGCACTAAAACAAAATAATTGATTCATGTTGAATTGACATTTTTAATAGATAAAATGTCTATTAGGTGAAACGAATCGGTGTTCTTAGAAATAATTATTTTAAATAAAATATAATTATAAAATAATTATAAAAATAAATTAAATAAAAAAATAAAATATTAATAAAGTAATATTTTATTATTACTATAATTTTAAATAATAGATCAATCACTCATTTATTTTATTTTTAAATTTATTTATTTAATTATTTTTAAAATTTTTTATATTTAACTAATACTCTTAACGCATTCGTTAAAAAAATTATATATAAAATATTTTATATATTGTTTTAAATTTTTTATTAAAATTCTAAATATGTTATGTTTACATATAATTTTTTATAAAATTCTAATTTATCCAAGTTAGATATAAATTTTATAAAAACATTTTAATAAATATTTTTCAAATTATAATAAAAATTAAAATAAATTATAGTATAAATTAATATAAAAATCACCTCCAAACTCAATCATAAAATTCATCCTATATTCAATTTTTCGACTTGGTGTGAATGCACAAGTCTTTCGCATTATGTTAGAAATCACATCACATGTGTACCTCATTTATTTATGTCATCCATTTGAGTTCTCGTGCAATATTAAAAAAATATACATACTTTAATATTATCAATTTTTTTATAAATTATTTAATATTTAAATTCAAATAGAAGAGATCTCTTTTATGAGTATAAAATATTTTAACATTAATTATTATATTAATATGAATTTAAATTTAAAATTATTATTTAAATAATTAAAATATCTATTATTCAAGTCAATTAAATATTAATTATATTATTTTTTTTATTAATTTAATTTTAATATACATGATTTTATTTTATTTAATTATTACAATCTCTTTATACTTTCACGTGATTATCTTTTTTACCAATTTAATTTTAATATATATATATATTTATATTATTTTATTTCATTATTACCATCTCTTTATACTTTCTTATCTTATCTTTTCTTTGGCCAATCAAGATATGGTACGAGCAAAAATAGAATATAAAAAATACTGTTTGTCCTTATTATTTACCAAATTGTCACGAGCAATGATCTATGTTTGTCTTTGCAGGTCTAGATTCCAATCATAAATTGAAACGTGTCTTCAATTAAGACTTTTAGTTAACACATTTACAAAATTTTTAAAGTGAATTATGAAAGAAAAATTATGAAGAGTTCAGCCTTTGTGAGCCCATACTACAGAGAACAAGGGCTCTGTTAGGTCCTATGCTGAGTTCTAATACACATTGCAAGGCTTGCATGTGAATGGGTAAAGTATAATTCATCTAACGTTGGTCCGAAATCACATATTGAATCAAATGATTGGGATGAAGTACTATATTATGTCACTTATTTCGGTAAAATTTGAACTGAAAATTTTCAGATGATTTCTAATTAAAAAAAATTTATATATTTACCTATAATAAATTAAACTTTAGTTATCACGTTATAAAAATCCTTGTGATTTTTGTTTTTTTAAGTTGAATGTAATAAACAAAGAAATGAAAAAATGAGCACCATAAAGATATTGAAACTAAATTGGAAAAAAAAAAATTTAAATACAATGTAGCTTTGATTAATCCACTATTTTCACAAAAAAATAAAAATAAAAATAAAAAAAATAACTAATTCACTATTTGTCACTTCAAAATAATACAACAAACAATAAAAACATGGGCTCTCATGTTTATTTTGAAAAATATATCCTTTATTTTTTTTAATGGTTCAAATATATTTTAAAAATTAATGCATGAAATTATACCCTTCATTTAATAGCAGTTTCATTTAGTTCTGTCTTTGAGTTTTACATGAAATAAAAATTAATGAAGTAAAATTTGATCTAATTAACTAAGACGTTGATACTTTTTGAAAAAATCAAGTAGTTAACTTTTAATTCAATAAATAAATTTAGTCATTTTGTCAATTTTTTTTATTTTTCTATTAAATTTTAGTAAAATGATCAATATATATATATATATATATATATATATATATATATATATATATATATATATATATATATAAGAGAATAAGAGAAAAAAGTCATGTTTTTAATTAATTAAATTTTAAATATATACAAAATAATTTTTTAAATTAAATAATTAAATGAAAAGTAACTATTAAAAAAAGTTATGTATGTTCATACATGAAAATATTCATATATATTTTTAAATATTCTAATTTTAATTAAATGAAAAGTAAAAATATATATATGTATATATATATAAGAGAATGTATATTTAAAGATGAAAATATTTAAAAGAGAAAATGCAGTTAATTCATACATTTTGATTCTGTCAATAAATTTGGCTCTTTTGTCAATTTTCTTTTTTCTTTTTTATTTAATTAGGACCTTGTATATATATATAAAATATAAGATAAAAATTGTCATATTTTTAATTATTTTAATTTTAATTAAATATATAAAAATAATTATTTTAATTAAATATATATAAAATAAATTAAATAATTAAATAAAAAAGCAATTATTTTAAGGGTTAATTGCAATTTTCTTCTTATAAAATGACCCAATACACTAAGTTTCCCCTGACCTTTTGAAAATATATTAATTTTCCCCTGACGAATGTTATAATATACTACTAGACCCTTTCGTCCAATATTGCTATTAGTCAACTCTTAGTCAACCCTATAAGGATAGTAAAAAGATAAAAATGTCCTTACCCATTATTTTTAATTAATTATATTCTATTTTTGTTTTAAATTTTTTTTAAGGTTAAAAAATTTATTTTTATATTTTTGACAAATTTTAAAATAAAAATAAACAAAAATATTTTTTAAAAAATATTTTTTATTTTTTATTTTTTATTTTAAAAAAATAATTTAAGAAGAAATTAAATTATTTCTACTTAATACAAATAAAAAATTCATTTTCATATTTTTGACAAATTTAAAAATAAAAAGTAAAAAATATTTTTTAAAAAATATTTTTATTTTTTATTTGTTATTTTTTAAAAAATATTTTTATTTTTAAATTTGTCAAAAGTATGAAACATATTTTTTAATCCTAAAAAAAAATAAAGTAAGAATATAATGTAATTAATTAAAATTAAAAGATAATGATATTTTTGTTTTTTTACTACCTTTGTAATGTTGACTAACTGCAAAATTGGACGAAAGGGTCTACTAATATATTATGACATTTGATAGGGGAGAGTTAGTATATTTTTGAAAAGTTAGAGGAGATTTAGTGTATTGGATCATTATACAGGGGAGAAATTATAATTAACCCTTATTTTAATTAAATAAAAAACCCTTATTTTAATTAAATAAAAAATAATTTTATTTAATTTAATTTTAAATTAAAATGCACAAAATAAAAAAAAAATTGTGTATGAATATTTTATACAAAAGATATTTATGTATATTTTCAAATATTCTAATTTTAATTAAATGATAAAGCAAGAAATATTTAAATATTTTTTATATATTTAATTAAAATTTTAAAAATATGACCATTTTCTTGTATTATATATATATTTTAGTCATTTTATGAAAATTTAATGAAAAAATAAAAAAAGATTGAAATAATTAAGTTTATTGATATAATTAAAATACATGAACTAATTAGTGTTGTTTAAAAATAGGGACAACTTAATTAATTAAGTTAAAATTTAAGGATTAAATAGTAATTTATTTATTATTTTTTAGTTTATGTAAGGCATAAAGACGAACCGAATGAAATTGTCGTTAAAAAAAAGGATTAAATTTCAAGTTTTATTAATATTAAAGATATATTTGAACTATAAAAAAAAAAGGAAAAAAGAAAGAGAAATGGGCACGATATACTCTTCAGAGTAAACAAGAGGGTAATATTGAATCTTATCCTTTAAAAACATTATCTTCAGGCTAATAAAGGAAAAATGAGCAAATATAACCTTAATATTTACTCATGGAGCACTTCATTCCTTTATATTTTTAAGATATAAAATAACACTGTTATTATAAAAACGAGCCATCACACTCTCTCTCTATTAAATTTCTCTCTATTTATATATGTATTAAATTAATTATTGACTTAATTAATTATATTTTCTCATTCATTTATCAAAATTTTAATTATTTTAAAATTAGTTATAATATATTTTTTCAATTAATTTTTATTAAATAGAATTTTAATTTAAAATAATTAAGTTTAAAAATTTTTACTTTTCATATAATTAAAAGAATAATTAATTAATTAACTTAAAATATAGTTTATATTAAGTTAAATTTTGTATTTTTTATTTAATTTATATTTTTAAAAATATTTTAACATAATAATGTGAAAATATATTAAATATTTTAATTTACGTAAATATTGATTTGGATTTAAAAATGATAATGAGGTGAAAATAAATTAATGAGATGATTAGTTTTTATTAAAAGAATTATTTGAAACATGGTAAAAAAAAATTCTAAATATATATATATATATATATGAATTATATCATGTGTTGAAATATTTTTAAAAAATATAAAAAAAATAAAATATGATTTAAAAATTAATATTTTTAAATTTGATCCGATTTTTAAACCGATAAAGTTAAAAGATCACAAATAGATCGAACTGAAAATAAATAAGTTAATATTATTTAATATAAAAAATAAAATTTATAAATAATTTAATTGAATAGTTTGAAATAAATTTGAATACCATAAATTTTATTTAACAAATTATATAAAAATAATTTTATAATTTAAGTCAGTAATAAAATAATAGGTAATAAAAATTTTAAAAGTAATTATTTTTATAAATAAAAATGAGAGATATATATTAAATATTTATAAAATATATTATAATTAATATTACCCATTATAAATGATTATAAATAAAAATATTTTTAATATAAAATAAATAATTAAGTAAATGAGATAGTATAAATTATCAGTTAACACTGATCGATAAATTTATTAAATAATATTTGAAATAATAAAAAATATATTTATAATAATTATAGTTTTTTCTATATAAAGCAACAAATTCATTTTTGGTACAAATAGTTAAGCATTAGTAAACCCATCAAATGTAGGTTCGAGCCGCGATGGAAATATATTTTTTTATAACCAAATAAAAGAATCAAACTGAATTAAAAATGAGAACATCAATTTTTCAGTTAATCCGATATGATATGTCAGTTCTTTCTGATTCTTATAATAATATCTAAAATTAGTAATATAAATTTTAATATAAACTATTTTTCAGTTAATTAATTAATTATTTTTTATCTATATGAAAATAAAAAAAAATATAAATCTAATTATTTTAAATTAAAATTTTATTCAGGAAAAATTACTTGAATAAAATATATTATAATTATTTAAAAATAATTAAAGTGTTGATAAATAAATAATAAAATATAATTAATTAATTAATTGCACGATGATTCTAACGTCATGATTTATTGTCAAATTTGGACCTTTTCCCAACTAATAAATATAAAATACTTCCACTGTTAATTATATTCAAAATTTTTGTTAAGCAAGGGTTACTTACCAATATAATTAGGAAATTTAATAAGGCAAACCCTAGAATTTCCAATTCTCTCACTCTTAATTTGTAATTATGAAATTAATTAAATATCTTCAAATCTGCATGCAATGCCAATTGTATTGCTTCTCTTCTTGCCTCTAATTACTGCATCTGATTTCACAGACTTCCAGAATACACCCAGTTTCTCTCTCTCTTTCTCTCTTAATCATGAAAATTTTATGGAATTGTTATGATTCTGAATCTAATTTTCCTTCTTGATTTACGCCAAGGACCTCAACAAGAATAATTTGCGGGCTTTCAAAACCTCTAAATGGGGATGATGACAGGATATATACTTTTTGCGAAAGGAATTTATTTTTTTCATTTGAAAAAGTAATGGGTCCATTGCCTGGATATTTGGCTTATACATTCAATGTTACTCTAGCACCTGTTCATGGAGGTGCAGGGAAGGTAAATAATTTATAATTATATCTATCTTTGCATCAGTAAAGTTGCTGAAATTTGTCTAAGATATTCCATTTTGCCTAGTGCATTAAAGAACAGGTTTTAAATAACGAAATTGGAAACTGTGTAACATAATTGAACTGAATTAGACATTATTGTATGTTTAATAATCTATAGTGAAAAGTTTATAGTTAAAGAAATCATATTACAAAAAATTTATTTTAAAAAATATGTGATTTTCAATCACCCGAATCATATCGGAGAATATTGTTTTAGTAAATTAATTCAAAGTTTTAGCAGATATATTTGGTTGCAGATAACAGAATGCTGAACATAAAATTTTTAGATGATGATGGAACAACTTAACTTACAACAGAATTCTTTTCGGACCTTAAAAAAGCCAAGAACGTGCAGGTGAAATAACTGGGCTTTTAGTGACACATTAAGTTCATTTGTGTTTATCATTATCAAGAACAGAGGACTATTTGTATATTGAATGCATGGAAAGTTAAAATGGAGTGTTGGACCTCTGGTTTCTTAATTTGGGAATAATTTAGGTTGCAAGAAAGGTATTGCAGATTGTTATTTTACTTCAGTTCCTGTGATTGATCAATGTGAGGCCAGTATATATGTAAGGTTCTTGTTCTTGTCCAATTTTTATTTTTTTTTTAGTGAATTCTTGGACAGATTATGAGTTGATGGGGATTTTCTTTTTGGTTTGTACATGCAGATTTCAAGTACTTTAGGGGAGATTTATTCTTTGTCTCTTCATAGTCCTCACTTTAATTGGGTCATAATCTAAGCTCATTTGACAAAGATTGTAGTATAATTCCTGGAAATAACGGTAGATTGTATGTTATTGTAGCCATGAAGGCTCTTGTGTTGGCATTAGATGTTTCTACGGGCAATATTCTATGGCAGACAAGCATTGGACCTTTAAGTGCCCAGTGTACACCAAGTGTGGATTCTAATGGTCAGTTTGATTTATAGATGAATAGTCTGTTTAGCATTGAGATTGAATTTTTTTTTTTTTTAAATACCGAAGTTCATATATGAATAATCTGTTCGATATTGAGGTTGTTTTTTTTTTTTTTTTTCCGATATTAAAGTTGGCTTTATGGTGGGAAATTGGTAAACAAACTCCCAGGCCCCAAAATGTACTGCTCCCATGAATATGTATTTATCCAATCCAGATTTTTTATCCCATCTCTTGTTTTATACATATTTTTATGCTTCACATTACTTGTTTTTTTCAAATTATTGGCAGCAAATATTTTTTTATAAGTGATATAACTCATAAAAATATATATGGGACAGTAGATGATATATCAAATAAGACAAAAGATTCAGATTAGTATGCATAATGTTTCATCACAAAGCCAACCTACTTTTTTAGGGCTAGGGAGTTTGTACATTTATGCTTTTAACAAAAATGATCTTAACGCTTGAAATTATTTTAGATTTATTGGTTATTTTGGAATTTTTACAACGAGAATAAATCAATCTTATTGATGAGAAATAAATCAAATACTTAGAAGGGAGGCATACTATTTCTGTAGATCGAGTTTGTAACTTAAAATCAAAGAAGGACGTATCATATACCTATCAGGTTGTCTCACAAGAAAACTCTAATGAGTAAAATTATAACAAAGAAAATAAGAAAATATAGAGAGATATAAATTTTAGAGAGAAAGTGAGAATCATATTTTTTATTTACCTATTTATAAAAGAAAAATGAGAATTCTATATATGTGTATCCTTGTATTATTGGTGGTTATTTTTATTTCTCATCACCTATGTTAAAACAATTTTTAATGAATTCTAATCAATATATTCAAGGATGATTTTTTTTGAACTACAATTTCAACAACAATGCATAGTAGACATAAAGAGTCATTAATATGGGAATTGTATGTCTCAGAATCTATAGATTGTAATGGCAGGTTGGATATCTATTGGTTCATTTTCAATCATTACTTCGGCCAAAACTTGATTTACCCTTGAGGTGTTTTTGTAGCTCATAATCTTCAAAGACCCATTTGTTGAGTGGCAGGTAAAATTTCATCTTTGTTATCTAAAAGTGATCTTCAACATTTTGTATTGGATGAAGAAATCTTTCTTGCTTTTGCCACTGCTGCAAGTATGATTTCAAAACTAATACTTTTTAAAAATTATAGACTATATTCCTTTTTTTTCCTCGTTAATATTAGGCTTGGACTAGAGTTCGAACTTGTAACTTTTAAGTCCTAGAGATAATTACAGTACCAATCATTGAGCTATCTTTCGAATGTGTGATTGAATGCATATCTTGGCTTTGGTGGATGATGCAGGGATAGGCGACCAACTACCATGCAGGACCAAAAGTACTTAAAGTTGTTTTTTTTTTTTTTAATCTCTTATTTCAAATTTTTCTTCCTGATCATACTGTGGAACTTCATAATCTTTTTATTCTGTTATCAGATGAGAAGCTTGTATCTACCTGTTCACAAGCAAGGCCAAAGCATCTTAGAAATTACACATGCAAGATCTATATAATTATAAAAGAGAGGAATATTATACTAACAATTTTAATTAAATTATATGGAAAACCATTATTTCTCTTGTTTCAGGAAATGAGAGGACAATAATGTTGTTCCTGTTATTTGAGTCCACGGTCTTGGTGGTTCTAGCTGGACTTGTGAGATTCTGTTGTATATTTTGGAGTAAAAAAGAAGCTTCAAGGTCAAGGTTTGGGAGATTTTTTCCTATCCTTGTAAATGAAAATTCATTTAAAATTTTACATCCTTAATTTTATGAAATTAATTATACTTGAGTCAAAATAAAAATTGATAAAATTTGCAACTGGTATTGAAGTCATATTTGAATTGATGAAATTTTAATGAGAGATTTCAAAAAATTCATGGATTTTATCCAAATCAATTGTTTGTTTGGTAAAAATATATTCAAAATTTATAAATTATCTAAAATTTATCATCCATTATAATTTTTTATTTTGAAAATTTTTAAAATCTCGTATAGGTGGTAAAATTTTAAAAAATCTCTTATTTGAATAAATAAAGGATTTTAAAGATTATATTTTATTATAAAAATGACATTAAAATATACGAATTTTAATTTTATCCGTGAAATTATATAAATTTATGAAATAAAAAATTTAAATTTTAAATTTTATAAATTTTGATAAATTTCATCCATTTCAAAATTTTCAATCAAAAAGTGGCCTAAACTTAAATTAGTAAAACTACAATGTAAAAATAAATTTAATGGTTAATACTTATCATTTTAAATATAAAAATTTTATAACTATTTATTATAAATTCAAATCCTTCCTTGAAAAAATATAGGGATCTCTCCAACTCAAGAAGAAAGCATTCGATAGGACGATCGCAGAACTAGAGGAAAAAGCAGCAGAAGAAGCAGTAGCAAATGAAGTTATTGAAGAATCTAAAATATACATTGGTAAGGTATAAAAATATAATTTCTGAAAAGCTACAAGACATACCTTGCCCTAATAATTGGGCAAGGAATCATTCTCTACTTCTATATTCATACAATGAATTAACATATATAATCATGGTGTTTGGATCCTCATTTTGAGGATTTAAATCCCATAAACAACTTAAAACACTGTAATGCAAAGTGTTTTTAAGTCATTTGGATATTTAATAATAAATAACAAAATGAATTTTTACTCTTTCAAATATGTTTTTTTATTATTGAAATGAAAATTTCTTAAGCACCAATTACTAGTTTATGGGAAAATTAATTTTTATAAAATTCCAATTTGATAATTAGGTTGCCAATAGTGACTTAACTTTGTATAATTTTATGAGGATTTTGCTTAATTATTAATAACCTATCATAATTTATTTACGGATTACAAAAGCAAAATTTAAGAGTATAAATGGTTTTGGCAGGAGTTTAGAATGTAATATGTAAAATAATAAACTAAAAGTTATTTCTAGAATTGTTTTTTTAATGTAAAAATAAATAAATTTAAAGAGGTATTAGGTATATAAGATGTACATCTAGGTATTATCTAATTTAAATACACTAGTTTTTAGAATTACACATGATTTCTTTTTTCCAATTTATAAATATTTTATATTATAATAAATTATATATATTATTTATTAATATATAGAAAGAAAATAATATAAAATGTATTTATATATTTAATAATACTATAGCCGATCGATAACAAATTATTAAAAAAATATACATATATATTTTAAGAAAAATTTATTATTAATAGCAAATTAAAAAAAAAAGATATATTGCTACTATTTTTTAAACTAAGCCAAAATGAAAAATAAAATATTAAAATTCAAAAATATATTTCATAATATATTCTATAACACTATAAATTATTAAATATATATATATTTATATATATAAGAAAATTTTATTATTAAAAACAAATTAGAAAATAAAAGAAAAACATACAATGAAATTATATTTTCTACTAAAAATTATATGATTTTCTAGAGATCTTCATATAAATATTTTCTAGAGACCTCCATATAAATCTTGAATAATATCAAGAAATTCATTCAAAATAAATTTTTATTTTTATTTAATTAATTAATATTAATAAGAGAATAACAATAATAAAA
Organism: Aleurites moluccanus; assembly: GCA_948193065.1. Lineage (NCBI taxonomy): Eukaryota > Viridiplantae > Streptophyta > Magnoliopsida > Malpighiales > Euphorbiaceae > Aleurites > Aleurites moluccanus. The sequence goes on along the minus strand of CANXYC010876807.1, from coordinate 3,358 downwards.
ATATAAAATCTCAATTGCAATTAATTAATTTTTAATTATGTAATTATTTTCAATCAATTGCAATTAATTAATTAATTTTTAATTTCACAATTAAAAATATATAAAAATACTAAATTAAAAATATGCAAAGCAAAAGATATCCAAATAAAGTATTAAAATATTTCATGATAACATGACAAATATTTCAATAGAAAATTATATAGGATTTAAATTTGATACGACCAAGAAGATCAGCTTTTATTAAAAAGTGAGCAATTTCTTGAAAATTGGCCTCGTATATGTAAGATAAAATGCATAAATAGATAATAAATTAATATCATATGATTACAATTATATTGAACTAAAAAAATAGATGTAAAGTTAAATAAATAAATAAAAATAGTATATCAAGCATAGTTATATATAGATTACAAAATTATCTTTAAGTGATGATCAATTAAAAATAAAAAATAAAATAAAACATAAGACTAAATTTAAAACACAAAAATTGAATACCATAATTATAATTTTTGGACAATTACAGATTTATAATAATATGATTATATAGATTAACAATTAATATATAAAAATTTTAATACAATAATCAAAAGGAAAAACAAATTGAATTCCATTAACATGATATATAATTAACATAAATTACAAAAATAGATATTATACTTAAATTTAAGTAAAAATAATATGTGAAAAATCTAACAAATTTATAAAATTTTATAGATATTATAAAAAAATTAATGGGGAGTTTTTTATAAAAAAATAAAATAAATTTAAATTTTACTATATAATAAGATTTTTTATGTAATAATAATAATAATAAATGACTAATTCAAAGAATATGAAAAATTAGTAAGCAAATTCCCCTCTTCTCGTACACACACAGTATATATAGATATAGATATAAGAGGCGAAATCAAAATTATAAATAGGATTATAAATCGAAGGAGGCCGAATTTTAACGTGTAATGGCAGCAAAATTTTTTTAAAAAAGTTATGATATTTTGTATTTTATATATTCTATAATCTTTTCTTTTATTTTTATAAGAAAAATATCAAATATTTCAAAAAAGATATAATTTTGATAGGCTAATTAACTTTATATTTTTAGTAAAATAACAAATATGAATATATATTATATAAATCAAATATTTCTAATAAATTTCTCAAAAAATTTATGTATTTATACTAATTTAAATACATAATTATATATTTTAAGTTGAAAACCGTGTTTATAAAATTCCTGTAAAAATGATAATTTCTTATTAGAAAAGGTATTTTTGAAAAAAATTTATTCCTATCTGTAAAAATGTTATTTCTTAATTTTTTTAGTTATTTTTGAAAATATTCTTTTAAATTTTAAGATATATATGGCTTTTTTTAAGAAAATAAAAACAATAAAGTAAATTGTCAACATATTTTATTGTCACAATGCAATGAGCTAATAAAGTAAGAAGTTTTGAAGTATTAAGAAATCCAAATAGCTAAGTATTTTTTATTACTAAGTAGTTAATTACAATTATATATATATATATATATATAGTATTTTTTATTAAAAAAATTGGAGCCACCCTGAGTCTCCATGTACATTTGCACATGATAGATATACATAGAGACATATATAATTTGATTAATTGACTTATATTTGAATATCCCAACTTTAATGCTAAAAATTTAAAAAAAACTTAAATGATTATTAAAGGAAAAATATGCAAATATACTGATTATTAAAGGAAAGATATGCAAATATACCCATAAATTATAGTGAAAATAACACTTGATAGCTTTTGTTTTCGTAAACGTAATACCTTTTGGTATTTGCGAAACTTGAAAACGCACCCCACTCACAAACGACTCCGTCATTTCTCATTATTTGCCGTTTGTGGGTCCTATTTGTATAATTTTTCCAATTAAATAATAAAAAATTATGAAAATTAAAAATAAAAATTAAATTTTAGCGAAAAATCTCATCACTTTCCCGAGAAAAAAATCAGCCCCAATTTTCTTAGAAAACAACTTCCATTCAACTCTTCAGAGCTCAGTGAAGTCAAATAAATTGTTCAATTCCTTTATTGCCACCACTTGGATTTCCCTCAACCTCTGCTTCCATAATTATTTTCTCCAATCAAACACTTCAATCTCCATAATTGATAAATCCATCTCTCACCTCAACACATGGAGTTAATTTCATTCATGGTACTCCAACTTATAGCTCGAGTACATTATGGTACTCCAACTTCAATTTGTAACTTAAAAATACTCGAACTTAATACCCCGCACACTTTAAAGTGCTTCTGTTACAAATCCGTCAAATTCTTTAACGGACCGCCTACATGGCAATTTTTTCGAGTTAAACACTGCTACCTAGGACGCCAACATTCTGAAAATGAATTTTGTGCGCGTGTTGAGCTTTGAAAATTGAATAAAAAAGCTGCTTCTTGTTATTCGAGAACATCATTTTATATCATCAATAAATCTTGAAACCTTCTTTCAAATGAGAAGAATGTTTTAAACCCTAGATTCAAAGAAAAAAACCTTAAATCTCTCCATAAAAGACCTGATTGAATCCCGTTTTTTTCTCAAAGTTAAGAATGATGACCTCTTCAGGTGAGTATTATGGTGTTGCTGAGTTTGTGGCTGCATATGGGGCTCCGATTTGCGAATGTGGTGAAGAATCACCCCTTCGAACATCATGGACAAAGGTTAACCCAGGCCGGCGATTTTAAGGATGTCGATATTACGGGGTAAGTGAGATTTTATTATTTCTTGTCTTGCATGTTCTGTTCAAGAGTTGATACTTTGATGTTTTAATTATTTCAGACTACGCGAGGAAGATGCAAATTTTTTGTGTGGGTTGATCCTGAATTTCTTGAAAGAGCAAAAAATGTGATAAATGCACTGTTGAGGAAGACCGAGAGATTAGAAAGGGAGAAAAAAGAAATGGAAAAGATGCAGATGGTGATGAAGATTGGGAAATTATTTGTTTGGGGAGTTGTTGTTCTCTCTGTAGGTATTCCTGTTGTTTGTTCATGCTGGGCAATGAAAAAATAAGTAATGTTTTTATTTTTCAGTTGTTGGTGTAGTTGATTAATAGGAAATGAAGTTTATTCTAATTTCATGGTTTAATGTTACTGCAATTGACTCTTTTTGCCTTTAACTTAAATGTACTCCAAGTGACTTTGCAAATTATGTAATGAACCAACTGTAATTTCATGGTTTAATGTATTGTAATTGACTCTTTTTGCCTTTAATTTATATGTACTCCAAGTGACTTTGCAAATTGTGTAATGAACCAACTGTAATTTCATGGTTTAATGTTACTGTAATTGACTCTTTTTGCAAATTGTGTAATGAACCAACTGCAAAT